>JAHWFP010112863.1:0-10736 GCA_023313725.1 Lithobius niger
TAGTGCTGTTCATGTATCCACTCCCACTGTGAAAAAAAGACAATGGTGTTGTTGATGAAGACATTCTTGTCCCAGAAACAATAAAAGATGAAGTAGACCTACCCGTAGATGTTACTCCATCAGTTGAAATTGAGCTTCTTTCAACAATCGGAATGCAACCGACGACAAACTGCTGCTCCCGATGAGTGGAAGCAAAACAAACGAAACCGTCTCAGAAAATCAGGAGAAGAAGGGGTTCAGGGAATCAGGTGCAAAAGGCAAAGGGGTTCTGCAACGTAAAGTACTAGTCATTGATTCTTCAAAATGCAGAATGAAGTGTAATAACAAAAGTGAGTGATGAAACACGGAGTAAAATTTTTAATGAATACTGGAATACGAAATGTTGTAATCGTCAGCGGGACGTTATCTGCCAGTTTGTCACAAAAGTAAGTGTAACATGGCACAGAAAGAATAATCGAAACAAACGAAATAGAGAAGCTTCACTCCAATATCGGCTTCCAATTGAAAACCAACGAGAACGAGAATGTAAAAGATTTTTTTAGGAACTCAAATATGGGAGAGAAGACCGTGGCTTATGCACTGTCTAAAAAAAACCCATTTCAATAGGAAATACAGAATCACCAAACAAAACTTCTGTGAATGCTTGTAATGGGGTGAAGGCCCATATTGGCAAATAAAATCGCACTACTGTCGTCCTTTTTCGAAAACACCTCTCACAAGACCAAAATTTTAATAAAAAATGTACCATTTGAACAAAGAATGTCATGTTACTTACACCATTTCTGATGCCATACTATACAGACAAAATTTCCATACAAATTGCAGTTTGGCGTTTCACTTGGCATTGACCTAAGGAAGATCAATGTACAACCTGCAGTAAATACAAGAATATACTAAAAGCGGAGAAATAATTATTGGACAATGTGTGTAAGTCGTATAAAAACAGAACGAGTGCAGCGCATGAGGAGAAAACGAAGGACAACTGGAAGGAGCTAAAACTGATTCAGCATTAAGTCATCTTACTCTACGATTTACAAGCCGTTTTGTATAGCCCTTGCACACAAATTGGGGGGGGGGGGGGAATTGAGGCTTAATGGCACACAAATGGCAACCTTGTACTGCAACATATAATTTAACTGTTTATGACCAAATTACTCATGTTGGTATCTGTTGCCTGTGGTCAGAGGTAGAGGGAAAACGTGCATCTAATGAGATCGGAAGCTGTTTGTTGTGGCATCTGGAAAGTCTTCCTGATGATATACAAGAAAATTTCCTTATTTTCTGACTGTTATGGGGATCAGAATAGAAATTGATACGTAGTCTCTTCTCTGTTATTACAAGCGGTTCAGGTTATAACACTACAGAAAAATTACCAAAAATTTTTGGGCAAAGGAATGTGCGGGTTCCAGATGGTGTCATGCTCAGTGTTCCCCTGAGAGGGCGTGCACCACGAACTTCAGATGGGCGTTACAATACTTACGTCTACCCGGAAGTGTGGCCACAGATTGGGCCAAAGGAAGGAGGGCAGCAGGATGTGACGGCGGATGTTCTAAAGCCTTGGCAGTCTACATTTGAAGCAAGACCTAGAGAGGAAGAGGCTGACTCATCATAGGAGGAGGGGGGGGGATTGAGGCTTAATGGCGCGTCGACAACTTGGTCATTAGCACCAACCTCAGTCACAGTGCAGTGGTCCGGGTTGCCACTGCACCACACATTACAGAGATATTATTCAAACCCCTAATCTAAATCTTGTCATACATCTTGTCTAAATCTTGTCTCTCATGGGGAGAGGAGGACGCTGCGCCAAATGAAGGGGTTGAGGCAGCAACGAGGAGAAAAGCCGACGCCGGGCTACCAAAGGCGGAGGATGCAGGGACATTGCAAGAATATGCGGATGCGTTGAAGGGGAACGATGTGAAAAAGCCAGTTCATAAGGAATTGACTCTAGAGCAGAAGGAAGGTTTACGAAAAGCTATGGCTTATGCTAAGTCCACTTGGCAAACAGGGGTATGCAAGGTTAATCAACTAGAGGACTTGATGTCGCGTGACACCTTGTTTGGCTGGCCTTTAGACCGATTGGATGGGCCTTTACCACGGCGTGCGTGTGTGGGGACTTAAAGGGACCGACACTGTGGCTCCCTCCGACAGATCCAGTGCTACTCATTTTGGACGAAGTAGGGGCTCCAGATGTTCCATCACTAGCGGATACATATTGGATGGAAGCGAACAAGCGGCGGTGGATTTGGATGAATTGCGCTTGCAGGAAGGGGAAGCGGCAGCACGTGCATGGGTCAAGCCGGGGGAAATGCCATATCAGCTTTTTCAATATGCTAACATTCAGCTACACAATGCGCCGTTGCGAGACCTGCAAGAAGAAGAGGAAGCGGCAGTTGATACTCTGTCACCATCACAAAGCCGCGTCCTGAGGACGTCTTACACATTTTTTCCTTCGATGAAGTGGACTGGTCTCCAAACATGTAATCAGTGGGCCACAGGCGACGAAGAACAAGATATGCGTGCTGTGCAACGAACTTTCCAGCTAGAACTGTTGCGGGGCGTAAGAAGTCAAAAGACTTGACACATGGCTCTGTTATTTCAAAAGTTTTCATTTCGCTATAAATGTGCCAATGTGTATCGCATAAGGACCAAATAAAAGGTCGCCAAGCTAAGTGAAAATAATTTTAATTTACCCTCTGTGACTACCCAAATGGCGTGATGGGACATTAGACTTGTTGCAAAATGTTGTAGGTGGTAGAGCAATGTTCGGCTTAGGTTTCGATCAGGGAAAGTTTTGTATGTTGTTTGGCAAAGCTTTCGACCGTTAACTCCAAGGTAAGTGGGGGGGGGGGGGGTGACACTGGCTTCCCTGCATAACAGTGAAGACCATTGCCACCGAAAGCAACCCCTAATGGGTTGGCTTTCTTGTAAGGCTAGGCTGCGTGTTCATGCATGTCGTACGCACGTGCGCGTAGAGAGGACGATAGAGGACAGAAGGTCCACGCACGACTGTGTGTGTGGACGGAACCTCTCACCTAGACCAAACGAGAATCAATCGCAAGACGTAAACACAATAAACCCAAGCCGTGGAAGTGAATCCAAAGCGGCCAAGGGTTTTCCGTACAAGTCTGGTGCGCTGACTATTTACAATAAGGGAAGCGAGGAAGGAGTAATATAGGACCAAGCAATAAATACGTTGTCGTCTCAGTTATTCTGACCGTCACCATAAGCGTGTTACATAACTTCAAATTATGTGTTACAAACGACAGTTGTCATATTTATACGTTCATTATATCCTACCACGTTTTGTCAACCAAACACAGGTATTTATACATGTACGTTCAAACAATGGCCAAAAAAGGTTCGAATGATGTGGCTTCAAAACTACTTGACTTCATTACTTCTTATCTTGATGCAAAACATCCGACATCTACACACCTTTTATGATGCTTGTGGCGGGCAAAAGCGGAATTATACAGTCCTTAGGGCATTACATTACCATGTCAGAAAATCTGGACAGCTTTACAGCATTAAAGTGACTTTTCCTATCAGGGGTCACAAGTAAATGGAGTGTGACAAAGATTTCGGCATTATAAACCAAAGAACACAGTGCATGTATCTTCTAGCTGGTTAAGTGTCTTCAGTGTCACGAGGGAAAATCCCAAGCCATTTCAAATAATCGACTGCCAACAAGACTGGTTTCGCAACTACGAAGCAATGTTCCATTTATATTATTTGGTTTCATGCCCTTTTGGTGTATGAATAAAAACAAGATTGGAAATCCGCATCATCGTCTCCTGAAGAAGGGCAATATCACAAAGCATACAGCGGACCGTGGTGTTTGGCAAAGCTCACCCGGACCAGAAATATCACTTGCCGGGCCACTGGAAATTCGTGCGTTTGACATTTTTTGACGCCTGTTTTTCTCCAAACCATTCGTGACCTCATGCTGGCATGTGGCATTATTATGAGCAACCGTAAGGGTCTTCCAGTTGCTACTGTAAGCAAAAAAGCAGTGAAGGAACAAATTTAAAGAAAGGAGACGCACCTTTCAGACAATGCGAGATTACAAAGATGGTAGCTGTAACTTGGAGGGACATAAAAACTATGAGTGTAATTTCAACCATCCCTTGCAACTACTCTTCAAAATTTGTGAAGCGTCTAGTGGAAAACAACAATAAAAAATGGGGAAACATCCTAGTTCCCCAGCCATCATCATAGACCTAAACTAGGAAACAGGCTTTGGGCCTATTGTAGACGGAGTGAACGGATCTTTATTTCAAACTTATATTTAGTTTTTATTTTAATCAATAATTTGTTAATGCCCCTTAAAAATCTGGGTGCAATACTTAATGGGCTAAGTTGAGCTGTTTGCCTTTTGGTGTGACGTACTGCTGCTCTTTGTTGGCCTTTTTCTTATGTTAGCCTTTTTTTTTAAATATAGGCCTACGCTACGTTTCAAATTTACGTTAACAAGCTTTCGTTTGCTCCAGCATTTAGTTTTTGTTTAGTTATTTGTAGCCTCTTTTCACAGCCAACACGAAAGATGTGGGCCATCACCGCGAGAAAAAATAAAACAGCACGTTTGGCCACCGCTGTCTGAGCTGCCTCTGGCAATAATTCTTCCATTGTTTACTGAACTAGTGTGCAAAATGTAGTTCGCATATTAAAATATTAATAATAAGGCGTCTAACTGCAATGCAAACAATCATCGGTACGATCCTTTTTAACAATAGTCAGAAGATTCAAAAGTTTCACAATACTGATTTGGTGTAAGACTTGACACCGCCACCAACGAAAATGTGGAGCCACACACTTCTATCACGAACTGCAATAGCGACCCCTATTATATAATCTAAAAGAAATAACCATCACAATTTAGGTTAAAAATGTGTTAGCTTTTAGAGTTAGCTTTTAGACCTAGTTTTAGGTTTTAGGCCTAATATTTTTCTCCGTTTTAATTTCGTGAGTAGCAGCTTACAACAGCGGTTCGAGATTAGGCCTGTTTCGTGGCTTCACGTTACCGTAGCAACCAGGAATCCATAAACTGAGAGAGATTGCTTCGTGTTTCGTGCTTTCGTGTTTCGTCTGCTGTCAACTATACTTTTGTAATACCGCTCGGCCTTGATAGGACGATTTTAGGATTCATATTCGGGATTCCTATCTCTAAAGTCGACGCCACTTTCGTTGCCATGGTGAATTGAATAATCTCCAAGCATTCATTTTTCAAATGAAAATTACGTGTGTCATTAATGGAATCTTTTTTTTTTTGGGTGCGTTTGTTCCTGTAGTGGTTAAATGCAACGGTCAAATGATAGTATTTCATTGAGTTACGTCGAAAATATTTATTACCTAGAAAGAAGCAACCAAAATTTAATTTGCCGTGCTTTTTAAAGTTCACTTGACTACCGTTAGAATGATGTATGCTTCGTCGGAATTCCTTAACTACTCAGGATTCCAAATTTACAATGGTGAGTGTTAGAAATAAATTCGAAAATTTTGAAATTCCTACCGTAATAATTGTTCGATTTACGGCAAATTTTGGCTCAGCAATACTAGTTAGGGTATGAAACGTTGTACCAAATTTCGTTCCAGTCGATCTTTCGTTTGGGCTCCACCCAGACTAAAAATGTGCAACCAACGGACGGACTAACATTTTGCAATTTGGTGTCCATTATAGGCTACGCTTCGCTCGCTCGCTCCGCCAACAACAAAAAGATGGGTGAAGTCAACGTTACCAACAAGAAAATAAATTTGTGTCGCCAGAGAAAGGCTTCTGCTGAAAGGTTGAAAGGCTTCCGCTGGCCAAAATAAGTATTTTTTTACCTGGTCAATATATGTATTTTGAATGTGCACATCTTTTTTATGAAGTGCAATCTTACGGTAAAACTAACTCGGAGACAGCACAGAATGAAGCTCTGTACGCAACTCAAATTCGGGAAATGCCTACCTACTCCTGCATCAACTGCACTAAGCCAACATTCGATTAAACCGGAAACTAAATCTCGAGCCGTGCAAGTACAAGAAAGCTGGTTAGAGCACGTTGCACATCCAAAGAGTAGACACCTTTGGATATAAAATTTGCCAAGGTTGTACATGCCCTGTGCCCAACTACGGCAGATGCCATGCATGATTACGCCTATAATGATGAAGGCAGACAACATAAGTGGGCAGCTAGAAAGGATCAACGAAGAGCAGCGGCCAAACATACTTTTTATTGTTAGTGTAGGATGTACTTATCTGTCGTATTCCTTTATTTCTACTCAGTATTTCTGCACAAACTTAGCGTCTAAAGAGAGCTCCTTTTCCACAGCTCAAAACCGTTAAATAAAACCAATACCTTCCAGCATCTCAAGTTTGTGTGTGTGTGGGGGGGGGGGGGGGAGATGAGGCTTAATGGCGCGTCGACAGCTTGGTCATTAGCGCCAACCTCAGTCACAGTGCAGTGGTCCGGGTTGCCACTGCAGCACACGTTACAGAGATATTATTCAAACCCCTAATCTAAATCTTGTCATACATCTGTACCTCCTGCAAAAATTGAAAAACACCGGACAGGAGGACAGACTTATCGCCCAATTGACGCACAATGTCATGCGGAAGATGGAAACGACGACGAAAACCATCAAGATGGCAACAATCAACAAGGAAGTGCCGGACCGTAAGTGGCCGCCGACACCAATAACATTCAGGAGGGTCAACCCCCCGCAAAAGGAAACAGTGAGTAAGTCGAGTGTGACCAATGCGCAAACGGGCCAACATCACCTCCTCACGGCGACTGCGGCGACACGCCGAGTGCCATTCCTCAACAGTGCCTTTAATAGCTCGTAATTTATTGCCGTCCGTCACCATACGGATAATATACATAGGGATCAGTTTTCTTGTTCTTTTTACCGTTTTTCAGTAATGCCGTTAAACCAAGCATCACCTACCGGGTTTAAAAGTTAAAACTGAAAAGAACATTTGAAATATTTTGTTGTGGTGGTTGCAAAGGTTACGGACAGGAGTAAGGTTTCATGTGGGTGGACTCAACACTAACAAATAGTGATTATTATTTTTTTTACTGTTTTTCAGTATTGCTCTTAGTTCTCCTACCGAGTTCAAAAGTTAAAAATATAACGAACACTTGAAACATTTTATTTTGCAGTGGTTGAGGACAGCAGTAAGGTTTTACCTGGACTTAACACTTCAGGAACATTGTGGTATCAGAAATCTTACAGCAAAACTTATTTGTGTTCTTTTGCTGTTTTTACTTTGGTTCTGTAAACCTTACGTTAAAAATCAAACGAGTTCGCTTTTTATTTTCTAATTCGTGATACACCATTAACATTTTGAATGCTGTTTCTTCCTCCTAATATACCAAGACATCCTCGTTCCGCTTGTGACAATCTTGGCGTTATCGTCTTTAAAGTTAAATGGCAAAGTTTACAATAAAGAGGGGCAGAATTAGCTTTTAAATACCTTTACATAAATCTAACAAGACCCGAATGTGTGTGTCATATCGCATTGTTGCAGGTGAGGTGAGATGATTTTATTGTTGCGTTACTTCGCTGCAAGTGTATGGCAGTACAGCCCATTCCAACAATGCTATTTTCACTTTCATACTGTAACCCTAAAAAGGGACGTTAGAAGTTGTGCCGACCATACTTATGTGTGCTTGCCTCTGATTGGATACTTACAGTGGACTTGACACTAACCATTTGGTGTAAACCAATCATTGTCTATTGTGTAAATGAACATACGTATTATAAGTTTGTGCAGAGCTCAATTAAACCACTTGTTATCGCAATCAACACTTGTTCTGTTCCTTTCCTTAGGTTAGGGTGATTTTCCACTTGGGGCAACAAAAGTTATGTTAGGTTAAAGGCATGGGCCTACCTCTTTTCTTTAGTTATGTTTAAAAGTCCCCCTCGTAGCTTCAAACTTCTAGCTCCACGTTTTAAGGTAAGAATACAATTTTATTATTTGGCAAATAATAATGGTCATTCCACTAGGGGATGGATTGTAACAACCTTGTTCAAAAAAGTGTTTCACTAGTGGTGGTGTTGGTGCGATTTCTAGCTCAGTATAGTTTACTGCTAAATTTCCTTTAGTTATTTCCTGTGTATTTCCTTGTAATAGCTGATTTCGCAACTAAGTTTGAAAGTTGTGTCAATACGACGCGTTGCGTCATTACTTGCTAGACTATACTAGCAAGGGGTGCTGAAAAAAATTGAGCAGTTAATTGCTTGTCCAGACAGGTTATTGCCTGTAATTAATAAGTTAATTGGTAATTATTTATTACGCTTGGTATTTGAAAACAATAGTCTAGTAAATCAGCTTAAGCTGTAACTTTGCCTGTAATTTATTAGTAAAACTTTTTGTGTAAAATCCTAAAAGCAGTTATTACGGGTCGCAGTTATAAATTTAGGTTTAAACTAGTGCAAATTAAATTTTGTCAAAAAAAAAGGCTTTTTAATAGAAAATAATTTAGCTTTGTGTTAATGTTGTGTTAATTTTCAGAAACAATGCCTGGTTCTGAAACTGAAGTTGTCAAACCTAATTGTTTGTTTGAAGCTTTTGACTCAAGAAAACACAATTGGTCAAAGTACATTTTAAGGTTTACTGGTTTCCGTAAAGTTAAGAAAATCAAAGATGATGACCGTCGTGAAAAGCATTTAGCTAGTGTTGTAGATACTATGTTTCAAAAAATAGTCCGCATAATCGATCCTTTAACCGTTGAAACCATTACGTATGATGCTTTGCTTAAAGCTGATGAAACGAAAAAGACACTCACGAATTCATCAGTAGAAATCGATATATTATGATTGGGTCTTTAATTTGGACTTAAAATTCATCGAAATCACTAGCAAAATGGAATGGGGGGGGGGGGATTGAGGCTTAATGGCGCGTCGACAACTTGGTCGTTAGCGCCAACCTCAGTCACAGTGCAGTGGTCCGGGTCGCCACTGCACCACACATTACAGAGATGTTATTCAAACCCCTAATCTAAATCTTGTCATACATCTGTACCTCCTGCAAAAATTGAAAAACACCGGACAGGAGGACAGACTTATCGCCCAACTGACGCGCGATGTCATGCGGAAGATGGAACCGACGACGAACACCATCAAGATGGCGACAATCAACAAGTAAGTGCCGGACCGTAAGTGGCCGTCGACACCAAGAACATTCAGGAGGGTCAACCCCCCGCAAAAGGAAACAGTGAGTAAGTCGGGTGTGACCAATCCGCAAACGGGCCAACACAACCTCCTCACGGCGACTGCGGCGACACGCCGAGTGCCACTCCTCGACAGTGCCTTTAATGGCCCGTAACTTATTACCGTCCTGTCTGTTCCACAAGGTTTGCCAAAAAGCGTGTAACCTCAGACGCAGAGAAAATGGAATGAACGATGAGATTATAGTCAATTTAAGACCAATCTCATCGTTCAAAATGGAATGAACGATGAGATTGGTCTTAAATTGACTATAATCAAAGAAACTTTACAAAGCCAACATTGTGTACAGGTAAGGATGACACTTGAACAACAAAAACGCCGAAATGATTAAGGTGCCCTAAGGAATGTTTCGATTGGCCTTTCGATATCTACCACTATGCTAATTCAAGACACGTGAATATTATGGCTGCTCATTTGTCATCCTTAGCATTGTGTTTCTTCGTTTGACTAACATTTGCAGCTAATTTATATTCTTTTACCTTATATCAGCTGTTTTGATTCTTCTTTAACTCACCCTTTTAGCAAAATGCTTCCTGCAATCTTTCTGTTTATGAGTTTGCTGGTTTTCCGTATATTTATTTATCTATATCTAATTTACAGCAATGCATGTTTTATTTCCGCATCCATAAATCTCGTTTAATTTCGAGATTAAGCCACACTCGTTGTTTTTACATGAGGGGGGGGGGGGATTGAGGCTTAATGGCGCGTCGACAACTTGGTCATTAGCGCCAACATGAGCTTCGCAATAAACGATATAGGCATAAATTGGAAAAAATGCAATTTAACTACAAAAATAATCTACAAACCCCTCCACCTCCACAAAATCGTCACTGGTACAACTTTTTTGATCTAAACTCATTCAAGTTTGTTTCATTTCCAATTGGTTTTTAATACGTTATCAAATAACCTTATTTGATATGATTTACTTGCATATAATTTATGTTTAGAGCTTTGTTGACAACTTGGTTTATCTATGATTTGAATTTATTATCTGTACATATAGCGTATTGAATGAATATAACAAAAGTATGAAGTTTGTTTCATTTCCAATTGAGTTTTAATATGTTATCAAAATGCCTGATTTGAAATGATTTATTTGCATATGTTTTGTGCTTAGAGCTTTGTTGACAACTTGCTTTATCCGTCATTTGAATTTATTATCTGTACATATAGCACATATGACAGTAGTAGAAAGTTAGGTTTATTTCCAATTGGTTTTCAAAATGTTATCAAATTACCTTTTTTGAAATGGTTTACTTGCATATCATTTGTGTTTAGAGCTTTGTTCACAACTCGGTTTGTCTGATCTGAATTTATTATCTGTACATATAGCATACGGAATGGGTGCAACAGAAACAAAGTTTGTTTCATTTCCAGTTGGGTTTTAATATGTTATCAAATTACTTTATTTGAAATGATTTATTTACATATATTTTGTGTTTAGAGCTTTGTTGACAACTTGCTTTATCTGTGATTTGAATTTGTTATCTGTACATATAGCATATGGAATGAGTATAACAGAAA
>JAHWFP010112864.1:0-33123 GCA_023313725.1 Lithobius niger
AAACCAGGTGTGGATCGAGTAGGGCTTGCCCCAAAACAAATGCGGGAGACTGTCCGGGGAATATTCGTGTGGCGGATATGAAGGCTTATCCATGGTGAGCAGTATGCTAGGAGGACACGATCGGAACAAAGAGAGCACTGGAAGAAACGAACAAGAACAGAACATAGCACCGGTTTTTCTTGCCAATGCGCAGCAATATTGAGAAGTTTCAGCACTTTTTGCAGATAAGAAAGAGTAACAGCCAGTTTCGTGCACAAATAAAACCACACTACGTTTCGGGAGGACAACCTCCCGTCTTCAGGTAAAAATAAAACACTAAAACATTTTAAAAATTCATGGCACTTGGTGACTCGGCAGATACTGCCATGAATTTTTAAAATGTTTTAGTGTTTTATTTTTACCTGAAGACGGGAGGTTGTCCTCCCGAAACGTAGTGTGGTTTTATTTGTGCACGAAACTGGCTATTACTCTTTCTTATAATGCGCAACGATAAGCGTATGGGTACCAATGTGAGAGACATCTGGCGGTGAACAGATGAAGTAGTACTGTCCCGGCAGAATAGACGCAAGCGGGACACGAGGCGAAGTCTAGAGGTAGTGAAGGTGCAACCGACACGTGCGGCAGGATCTTGCTGTAGGGGCGGAAGCATGTGGGAAGAGCCCACAACCCCCATAGCGAAGGCTGGGCAGCACAATGGAGCTGGAGAAAGGGCAAAGGGGCCCTAGCAGGGTAGAGGCCTTCGTGGTAATGTGGAAGAAGGTCGGCTCGAAGGCGTTACAGATGAAAGACGGAAGCCGGGGACAATGTGCTTCTGAATAGAAAACGTGGCAAGAAACAGGAAGTTCGTGATCCGGTGGGTTCCCTCTTTCACCAACTTATCCTCCCTGCACATCCAGTGAGGGATATAGGAGGGTAGCTGCCAAGGACTTGGGAGGGCGAAGGATAATGGAGCCGTATAGTGAAATTCAGAATGGGCAGTGGAGACGGCGTATTGAAGGACAAGTCGTATGGAAATCCTACGGGCCAACGTAAGTGACTGCAACAGTCTGTTTCCAGAGGCGGCGAGACGTCGAATAGGCAAAGACGTGTAAAGGTGCGGGCGTAGCGAAGGGTGCAGCGAGGTTAGCATGGCTGGCCGATGTGTGTTATGTCCCTCACATAAGAGAGGTTGCGGGTATCCTGTTGTGTCGTTTTGCTGACGAAATGCAGCTTTCAGGTTTGGTCGTGTGGTTCTTGTTTTTTTTTTTGTGTGTGTGCAGTATTTTTTTTTTTTTTTGAAGGAAGACAGGGAAGAAGAACTTACTGAAGGCAGCGCAGTCAGCGAGCCAGGCTTAGAGCACGTGTGAGCCGCCTAAGGCAAGGTGGACAAGAGTGAAGGGTGGGTGAAAGAGACTGAAGCAGATGTGGGAGGCTGGTCCACACAGAGGGACGTTGAGCTAGCTGAAGGAAGGTGACGTGATGAAAGGCTAGGTGTCGCAGGGCAGAGTGGGAATGAAGAGCCAGGGCGAAGAGAAAGGCCTGGAGGATTCTGCAGCATCAGTACGAACCATTCGGAGTCCAGGTGGTGCCGAAGGAGAAGGGCCGCTGTTGCCCAAGAAGGCACTAGAAGTGTTAGAGAGCAGAGAGCTGTATGGCTAGGTTAGTGCTGAAGGAAATTATTGCAGAGGCGAAGGAACAGCCTCCAAACATCGGAGGCAAGGAGACGCCGGAGATGTGCCGGTGATAGAACGAGTCAGGCTGCCGAGGAGAAGGTTCAGACGAAGCCCCTGGTGATAACAGTATAATGGCTGGAAAAAAGTCGAAGAGCTGCAGGAGAAGGGGAAACCGAAGGGCCCTGGCGGTGAGGAAAAGCTGGCAAGGAAACTGGCTGGAAGAAACCTGTCACAGAAGAAGAGGCATGCACCCACTGAAGGGTATCAGACCGAAGGGCGAAGTGTCGAGCTAGACGACGGGAAGCTTGAAAAGTCCGGAGAACGCTGTCTAGTAGGTCTCGTACCTGGTTAGCAGAGAAGGATGGCCAGCAAAATAAGTTGTGGGTCGCTGCAATAAGGGCCTTGCCCAAGATAACAGACCAGACGGCCTGGTGATGGACGAACCGCAGCGCGATACCGAATAGAGGAGCATCCTGTGAACTCCTGGGAGAAAACCTGGTGCGAGGGTGACCAGCGAATGAAGGCACAGGTTAGATTGACGCTGCAGGGCTGTGAGCTGGCGAACGTTGGGCTCCCGAAAAAGTTTCTAAAAATACATGTATCTCATTGGGGTGAAAGCATGACAAAAATGAAAGCAATTATTCTCACCCACCTGGCTATGCAAAAATGCCAATAGCCACTCATTGCTTTATTTTTATCATCGAGTATTAAATGTGTGAAATTCAAGAACCAGTGCGACACTCACTCTCTCAATCATTTAAATGCATTTCTGATAAAGTCAAGGTAACATGGTTTAATATGGTATTAAACATCACCTTGAATTGACATCACCATACCTTGTGCATCCAATCCAAGTGAGATTGTCGGGAAATAATTACACCTAAGTCCGTCACTCTCTCCTTCATCCAATGGCAACCAATTAATCCAACCGCATAAAGGTACATTTTCTTTTGCGAAGGAGCTCTCCTGCTACGGCCATCCCAATACTTGAGGAGTAAAAGCTGTTGTCCAACAGTTGCATGAGCTGCTTCGACTGTAAACTAAAACAAAGTAAAAAAAATTGAAGCGAAAAAACTTCAGGGCAAACCAATGCCAATGTTTACGTTATGATTAATTGATTATGCCACACGTATTTGAATACTTGAAATATAAACCAATATAACATCTGATGGAAAGTTAATAAAACCACTAATCTCGTTACTTTTTTCTTTACAGAGCAGCAAATTTACACCTCGCATGCAGCCAATGGAACGTGGAGCAGTTTGACCATCTACAAGTGCCTTGCAAAAATTAAGAGTTGACACAATTATTTATGTCACCATTTATTTAAAGCTCCGTTGAAACTTTGTCGCAGTGACTTCAAAGTACCCGTAAATCGTATATAAAATGATCGGGTTGTCAAAAATTAGGGAAGTTTATCACGTTATATCTCTTTTGCATGCCACATGGCTCATTTATTAATGTTAAACTACATTTTTTACGATAAATTACAATAATGAGTAATCACACTGTACAGTACCGTATTTCTGTTCAATGATAGAGTATTATACCCCGTTCCGAGAGCAAGGTTTTAATTCGGAATCGAATTCCGAATTGAGAGACATGCAGGTCGAATCCGGATTAGTTTGCTTGACCCCGTTCGCAGCGCAAGAGAGAAAGCGTAGCAAAAAGGGGTTAGTTGTTAGTTTCTCAACCGCTCACCAGAACACACCATTGTCGCTTAATTAACGGATTTGTGCTTTGACTAACACTCACACCGTGGCGATACCAGCCCATAAATCGTTTAACTTTTTTAATTTTCAAATAATAGGTGCCGGCAGTCGTAAAAACTCCCCTTGAAAATTAGTATGTGCTTCCTTTGTTTATGTGAGTAAACAGTAAGCAGTAAACCAAACGCGAGTGCCACCACCTGGTGATGAAATGTTGCTAATTCAGAATTCGACTCACATTTTTGTGTCCCGAGCGCACACTCAAGTGAAGTGAAGTGAAGCGAAGTGAATCGTGTTCGATCCACCAACTGATGCGGATTAGTTTAACTCGGATGCGACCCTCTTTACCTCGAATGTGTCGACCCCATTCCCAGTGCATTTAGCATTTAATCCGCATATATGCGGATATATGCGGGTTAAAGATGCGCTCGGAACGGAGTATTACTTCGTCCAGCAACCCTATAGTTTCAAAGAATTCTTACGTGAATTAAACAAAAAACAGTTAGGAATTTTTTTTTGGGTGGGGAGGGGGATTTCAATATAACAAAATTGTTTGGGCACCCCCATGAACTTCGTTGTAATGGATTTTGACATATAGCCCTTACAGAAAAATTTGGTCGAAAACGGACCCAAACGAACCCATTTTAAGTCACGAAATGGTCACAAGGGTCCAAACAGATCACACACTGGGCACAGCAGACCCAACTGCCTGAGGTTTTCAATGCTTGATCCCGCTACATCCCAAGTTTAAGTCACAATCCGGGGTTTTTACAGTGTTTAGCCCTCATTTGACCCCAATTGATCACAAATTGTGACCTGTGTTTGCTGACTGGCCCCAACAAAGTCACAGTTTGGGGCCTGCAATTTGTAGACCCGGATAGGCCCGAAATGATCACAAACAACGACTTCAGAATATTCAAGTTTGGTCACACAAGACCCCTACTTGGCCACAGTTGGAGACTTTATCGCCCTGCGCCCTGTTTGACCCAAACTGGTCACAAACTGTGACTTAAGAATATGAAAACTTGGTCACACAAGCCCCAGTTGGTCACAGTTTGGGACCTGGCAAACTTGGCCCCAGTTTGACCCACTTGGTCACAACTGGTGACTTAAGAATATTCAGGCTTGGTCACAGGACCCCCACTTGGCCACAGTTTGGGGTTTTAACACCTAGACCCCCTGTTTGATCCCACTTGGTCACAAACTGTGATTCAAGAATACTACAACTTGGTCACACAATGCCCTAGTTGGTCAGTTTGGGACTTGACCACCTTGGCCCCAGTTTGACCCCACTTGGTAACAGTAGGTCACTTAAGAATATTGAGGCTTGGTCACAAGATCCCAACTTGGCCACGGTTTGGGGTTTTAACACCTAGACCACTGTTTGATGCCACTTGGTCACAAACTGTGACTGCAGAATATTACAATTTGGTCACACAAGGCCCTAGTTAGCCACAGTTTGGGACTGGATCAACTTGGCCCCAGTTTGACTCCACTTGATCACAATTGGTGACTTCAGAATATTCAGACTTGGTCACACAAGAACCATTCTTGGCCACGGTTCGGGGGTTTAACAACTTGACCCCTCGTTAACCCCACTTGGTCACAAAATGAGACTTAAAAGAGTACTGCAACTCGGCCACACAAGGGTCGAGTTGATCACGGTCTGGGAATTGGCCCCAGTTTGACCCCACTAGGTCACGCAAGACTCCTACTTGGCCACGGTTTGGGGCTTTAACACTGAGCCCCCCTGTTTGACCCACTTGGTCACAAACTGTGACTTTTGAGAATACTGTTAACTTGACCAATTCGGCCCCAATTTGAGCATACTGGTTGCAGTTGGCGATGCAAGAAAGTCCTTTAAAAAAATTTTAAATGGGGGACAATTTTTTGGATCAAAAAGCAAATTCTTGAGTCTAAAAAAAAGCAGCTTCCTATTTTCAAAATTAAAAAAAAAATAAACTTAGGATGCCACACAGCAGGGCCGAGAATTCTCCAAATGCCCCAGAAACTGACCCAAAATTGCCCAAAAATATTGCCCCAGAATATCGTACTTAAAAGATTTTCAAAAGAGAGTTCGTTTCTTTTGTCCATTTTATATATTTAGCAGCATTTTTCTAAACCCATTAAAAAAGACAAAGTTGGAGATGAAGAACACTGCAAGACTACATATATTTTTTCTTTTAGTCCATGAAACAAAGTTTTGCCCCAATATTTTTTTTTAAATTGGCCTGCCCCGTTGTAACCAGGTTAGTCTGTTACTGAATTTCCTCGTCCCTCTGGGACTACTTTTATATGTGAATCCTGATTACAACAAAGGAAATCTTGATTGTGGATACTCACTGAATTTATGCACCAAAGGAAGGTCAAAAATAGGACCCACTTTTTCGGACTCAAAATAGGGTTTTCATTCTAGAAAATTAGATTCTATTTTGATTGATTTTGGGCTTGGCCACCTTGACCGCCAATACAAAAAAAAAAAAACCAATAAAGTCACTGTTTGTGGTAAGTCTTTGAACCCAGCAAATTTAACGCTATTATTGAGCCAAACAGCCATCTAAAGTTCTTATATAAACTAAACAAATGATGGAGTTCTTTACGGTGAAAAATTACAATATTTTCCGAGACTTTATGCCCAACTTGATTAACACTCATCTTCACCAAGTTAAGATATTAGATCTTTTAAAACTCAATCTCACAATATCTTGCGAATTTAAGACAGCTTTAGCAAGTTTGGTGGTATAACTGCTTCACATCTGTCTTCCTCAGGCACTAAGTTTCAGTCCGTTCTCCGTCTCCAACTACGTCTTCATTTTGTGTTTTGAAAAACGGCGCCTTCCGTAGCCTCTCGTATTTACGCTGTTGCTTGTTCCAATGCGTTTTTAGGTGAGCGCTAACCTCTCTGCTTATTAAATGGCTAATGGTGGGATTTGATGGCCCTTGTAAATTCATTAATTTCTTGTGCTTTCTGGTGTGCTCAACAATAGCGAGGGACTCTAGTCCTCGTAGATGTGCGTCACATCTGTTGTTAGAAATTAGGAGCGTCTCGGTATTTTTCCAGTCAATCGGATGCTTTGTCTCCATGCAGTGGGTGGCTATGCTGCTATGCTGCTATGCTGGCTCGCTGCTATGCTGCGAGGACGAAGGACGGCAGAATTCATTACCAGCCGTACTCAAAACCAACAGCTACACGACGAGGAATACCCTTTAATTCAGGACATCCAGTGCACCAACTCAAGGCAATCGCCAAGAACGAATTTGTGCGAGTTGTTCAGAGATCCTACACCCTGGAAGAAGCATGGCCACATCTACGTGAGCAAAAAGGAAAATTCATTGAGCTAGACTACCCACCGGGGCTCCTGAATAAATTGATGAAGGAAGCAATTGGAGTTGACAAAGCGGGAAGACGACAGTGCAGGGAAGATGAAAGACCAGTGAAGGAAATAGAAACACCAAGGAGAGTAGGAATAACGTACCTGAAAGGAGTCAGCAGTGGCATACAGCGAGTCTTGAGAGCGCGTGGAATTGACACTTACCTAAAGAATGGAAAGAAACTGAAGGAACAGCTGATGGGCCGAAAACAAAATGAAAGAGACTGCAACAACACGAGTACGAGAAATCGACAAGCACAGCTCCAAGAATGTGAACCAGAAGACATTGAGGGAATGCTGAAGGAAGTCCCTAATACGAGAGAAGGAGTGTATAGGATCCCATGTGGTGGGTGTGAAGCAACATATATAGGAGAGACCAGAAAAGGGATCCATACGAGAGTAAAACAACACCATGCGGACGTACGAAACAAAGTTGAAACCAGCAGCATAGCCACCCACTGCATGGAGACAAAGCATCCGATTGACTGGAAAAATACCGAGACGCTCCTAATTTCTAACAACAGAAGTGACGCACATCTACGAGGACTAGAGTCCCTCGCTATTGTTGAGCACACCAGAAAGCACAAGAAATTAATGAATTTACAAGGGCCATCAAATCCCACCATTAGCCATTTAATAAGCAGAGAGGTTAGCGCTCACCTAAAAACGCATTGGAACAAGCAACAGCGTAAATACGAGAGGCTACGGAAGGCGCCGTTTTTCAAAACACAAAATGAAGACATAGTTGGAGACGGAGAACGGACTGAAACTTAGTGCCTGAGGAAGACAGATGTGAAGCAGTTATACCACCAAACTTGCTAAAGCTGTCGAAAATTCGCAAGATATTGTGAGATCGAGTTTTAAAAGATCTAATATCTTAACTTGGTGAAGATGAGTGTTAATCAAGTTGGACATAAAGTCTCGGAAAATATTATATAAACTAAAGTACCGGCATAACACTATCTAAATATTTATAGGATTTACTGTAATTCAAAGCTGGTCCTGGCTGGTAAAAAAAAAATTGTGAAGCGTGTTGATTCAAATGTTCAAACTAAGCCAAAGCTGGAACCCAACATAGAAAAATCTAAACATTTATGCTCAACTTACAACAAATAAAATTATTCCAGTTTAAAAAGGTGACTGAAAGTTCTGACTACGTGTGAATTTTGTATTTACAAAGAAATTATTTTATTGCTCAATTATTAAAATTCTTCAACATTATTGTAGTTATGTAGTAATTACCAGTTTGTTTAAATATAAATGTGTTGTACGTACAATGATTTGGATGCCAACTCTTAATAATGTCGCAATATTGAAGCTGAGTTCAGTCTAGTTTGAGAATGTCAAACGAAGTGTGATAATTCCTTAATTTCGTGTAGATTTTATTTGAGTAATAAATGGCTTCTATAGTGTAAAACAATTAATGCCAATTAATTGTTTAAAACAAAGTCAAACTGCCCGAAACTTAAGCACAAATCAATTAATGGAAATCTCATACCCATAACTTTTAACTCTTAAGGAAAAGTGCCTATATAAGATTTACTCATGAGATCCAAACATGTCAGTACAGCAAGGAATGATGTCAATGAAGGTAAGTGATAGGATAAATACACAGTGCAGGTAATATTCGGTATGTAATGTAATGGTAAGTATAGTGTAATAGTGTATAACTCATGTTACTTAGGAATTTAGAACTGATACAAAAATAAAATAACAAAATTCAAATATCAACTGTCACTTTTCTTTTCCTTTTGGCTGGGATCAAGAGACTAGCTGTGGTCACATACTGGGATCAATTTGCGGCTGAAACATACATTTAGGTGACTGGAGTCTTCTTGGTCACTTTTTGGTCACAAACTGGGGTCAAAACTTAGACCACCACAGCCTGAATTAAGGTCTGTTTGGGACAGACTGTGGGGTTTATTTGAGACCCCACAAAGATTCCATTTTGACCCGTATTGTGACCAAATATTTGGTCACAATAAAGTCACTAATTGGTGCCAAACAACAAGTCACAAGGTCCCGAACAGATCCCGCATGTTTCAATACGACCCCTATCGTTGTGACCAAACATTGGGCCCTCATAGGTCCCCTTTTGACCACTCATGGGATCAAATATTTCTGTAAGGGAGTGTAGTTTAACATAGTTTGTGAAATGTGGTCAATAGGGGTGTGCAAGTAGAATAATTTTAAATCGAGTCAACCCGAGCCGAGTTGGCAACAGAAGAGTCGAGTATTGAGCAGAGTTCGAATATTTGGTCGATGTATTTCTTTTGCATGTTTCTTTTCAATTTGTTAAGATAATAAGAACAAATGGACTATTTCCGACCAACTATCGCTCACTTTCACACTGTACATTGTTCAAATGCTTGCAAATTTTCGATTGCAGGCGATCTGACGGTTGTTTCTTTCCTTGTTTACATGTTTACATTCCACTCCACTGTCAGATTGTTTTGCATAAAGTATGGCATCTGCTGTGGAATGTGTATCGATTGACTCTCATTGTAACCGCAGCCATTATGCTATATTTCGACTGTGGCTAGCCTCTGGTTTTGGTAAGGCCGTTCTGCTTCACTCTGCCCACTCCATTCATGAGGCCGATCGTTGTCCAGCAGTTTCCACTTTGTGTCCAGTTTATGCTCAAGATCTTTCCCTATGAGGTAAGTGACATTAGGACTCGTAGGGCCCTGCAGATTCATGAGTGTCATATGTTTTCGCTCATGCAGTCGAATTGCTACACACTCCAGGCATCTCAGGTGGTTGTCCCATTTTGATTTTTGAAATTTGCAAGTATTTGAACAATCTACAGTGTGAAAGTCAGGGATAGTTGGTTGGAAATATGTCCGGTTTTGATAGTTCGTTTCACAGTATTCGGTAAAGGTATTTTTAGTGACTTTGTGGGTCGTGGTTTTCCAGTTTTAAGGATATAACTAGAAAACGGTTTGAGCTATTAACTTCTAATCTGCACCACTAGAAAGCTCTAGTCACGACAATGAATTTGGTATATTGGAATGTCAAAATCGGTCAAACATTGACGAAGTTACCGATCTTCACCGGATTCGATTTTATCGACTATAGATGACAGCAGTAGGCCGAGTTCGAGTAAAAGTTACATACTCGGCTCGGCTCGAATTTTTCGAGTATCACACATCACTAGTGGTCAACTTCACACACTCAGGATTGTGTAATTGTGTAAACTGTTTTGAATAGAATGTTAGGGATACTAGAGAGTAGCCACCTGTGCAAGAAAGTATGGAGAAGAGTCTGCAGTAGTTTAGCATGGCTTCATCATAATCGCACGCAGTTCATCAAAATTGTCCTGACTTTATGTCCAGTGCCAATTGCTAACTCTGTCAATGTCTGCCATGTGCTTCCTTTACTAAAATTAAACACTAACTGCTAATAAAAATTGTTTCTAGAGACAATATGTCCAATTCGATTTATACTCATTTTCAAGAAGTCAGATATTTGATAACCACAACATTTAGCGTATTTTCGGCATAAAGCTGATGGTATAACTGCTGCTGATCCGTCTTCTTCAAGTACTAAGTCTTAGTGCCTGAAGTAAACAGATTAGCAGCAATTATACCATCAATCAACAAAACTCGAAAAAATTACTGCACACTTTCACAATCAAAACAACAGCTTTGTCCTGCGAATTTTCGATAGCTTGGGCTGCTATCTTCTTCGGGCCTCAAGGATATAGCTCGGACTTTCTACATTTTCCACTCCAGTTCGACGAACTATCTCATTTTCGATGTTTTTAAAGTTATACCATCAACTAGCTTAAACTGTCGAAATTTCACTAGATATTTGGTGATCAAATAGCTGACTTTTTGAAAATGAGTGTAAATCAAATTGGACATATTGTCTCTAGAAATGTTGTAAACCTTCTTTATAAACAACTCCGTCATTTATTGAATGGAACATTAGTCAGTTAAAAAAATTCGTGGTTTCATTATTTGTGTTAATTCTTACAACATAGAAACATTTGTATTTGTTGGCCTCCCACTGAACAGAATTCTAAGCAGACAAAGTAAGGGGAGGGTCGACATAGTGAAGTTTAAGAAGCAACAAAACGATTCCATGGCAAAACGTGCATCTGTGAGTTACGAGCTGCCAGTTCCCAACATGAACAGAACACTCAATAACAACTTCATTTCCTGCCCATATCAGTAATTTCCTAGCATTTTCTTAGTTCACTTTAATTATACAGGGTGGTCCACAAAAAACTGACGACCCAATATTTTATAAGTCCAACTTTTCTAGTTAGCACCCCTCAGAAACAGGAGAGGACAGAAATCTTCCCGTTTCAGTAGACTTGATTTCTGTCCTCTCCTGGTTCTGAGGGGAGCTAAATAGAAAAGTTGTACTTACAAAATGTTGGGTCGTCAGTTTTTTCACCCTGTATTTAGGTTGCTTAAAAAAGAAACAGAAGTTTCTCAAACAACACATGGCAGACTCGAAAAATGGAGCTAGTATGAATGGCATCGCAGTCCACCACATTCAAAGAAAGGACAACATCAAAAGGGAGGATATTGAGACACTATTGGTATCCAACTTCACCTGGTCACTCATCTAAGAGGGCTTGAATCCCTGGCTATTAAACACCATGTCTGAGAGGAGGCTGCGGTGATGAATATCCAGGCAATTTCAACAATGCGTTGTGTGATAAGTGGGAAAAGTGGTCATGAATACAGTGGGCTGCAGCCTTAGCCAACTGTCAGATTTAATTGACACTTGAGAAGACTTGATAAGGCAGTATAGCGGTCTAGTAAGTAACCTGAAGAAAATAAACGGCTATTTTTAACATCTACAACAGGGAACTATCGAAAATTCAGAAGATATTGAAGTGGAGAAATATCATTGAACTTCACATTGTGCGTTTTGTGTGTTTGTATTTAAGTAACGTCTAGATTCATACTCTGGAACGTAGCAGACGACATTACTTACGCACGGAGGAAAATACGCAATATTCCAGATAGGCAAGAACGATTTAACAATTCTTGGCGAATTTTCGATAGTCAATTAGCTGTGGATGGAAAAACCTAGCCGACTATCATCTTCAGGCACGTAATAAAAACTCCAAACACTTCCACCTATTTACAGTCCATTAGATTCGAAATTGGCGTTAACTTGGCCTCCGATATTTACAAGGTATATACAAGGTAGGGTGCGCGACGCTCATGCACTGCCTATGTTATTCCACATTTTTCTTAGATGGTCTCTGAAACCAGCATCCAAAAGGAATTGCATTGAAGGGTTAGACGGTCCCTGGATATTCATCAGCATAGCCTTCTCTCGGACGTGGTGCTGAATAGCCGGGGATTCGAGGCCTCTCAGGTGCGAGTCTCTGCTCGAGTTTGAAATGAGCAACGTTTCAGTTCCTTCCCAATGGATGCGGTGTGAGGTGTCCATTTGGTGTACTGCGATTATCACTCATATGATGTTCTACTCGTGCCCTTATGCCCTGACGTGTCTCACCAATATAGACGGCATCGCAGTCAACACACGGTACACTCCTTCTTTCGTGTTCACTATTTTTTGCAGTCTTTCCTCATCCTCCTCGTATTTCTTCTTTCTACCACCTTCCTCTTTATGCAATGCTTTCGGCAGGAGCAACTCTTTTAGACCTTCTCCTTTTTTCACATGGGATTTTCTGAATCTTGTCTGTTACTCCCTGAAGGTAGGTAAGACCTACCCTAGGTCTATGTAAAGCCTCTCCTTCCGTATCATCTCCTCTGTTCTTATCTCTTTTCTGCAACGCCTGCTGCATCAACCTGTTGAGGCACTTTCGGGGTAGCTCAGGAGGATGAACCTGCCTTTCGCTTCTTGAAGGAAAGGACATGCCAATTCTTGCGAACTAGAATGTCTTAAAATCCTGGTAAAATCGCCTACTGTAATGGCCTTCAACTGTCCCACCGGGTGACCCGAATCAAAAGGGATAACTCTGCCAGAGGACAGGGGCTTTCTGTAAGGACGGTATGTGACAGAACCTCCATATTCTCGGGTAAGTTCCATGTCCAAAAAAGACAGTTTTCCATCCTTCTCTACCTCAGAGATAAATTTGATGTCTTCCTTCCAGCAGTTCAAAACCGGCACCACATTCTTGACCTGGTCTTTTTTCATGGATGATGTCACATCGTTTTCGTATCTTCTCCACAACCGAATCTCTGGCAAAGGCATCCAGGTGTTGTAGGACAATTTCCACAAGATTAGGCGAGCTTGAGTACCCCATCGGGGCACCCTTTATTTGCCAGAAGGTGGTTCCCTTAAACTTGACATAAATAGAGGAAAGTAGCAGTTTAACCAAGGCACGATCTTTGGTTCACCAAAACCAAACCGGAAGTGGTCTCCCACAAAGAAGATGAGGACGTAGGTAGCAACGATTAATTGCTACAATGTTTTTTAAAGATTACAGGAGTATGATTTATCCATTATTATGGTGACAGTCACATATTTAATTAAAGGTCATTTTCTTGCACGTATTGATGTTCGTATGGTACTAACTTGAATTCTGACAATAAAAAATTAAAGGAAACATTAAAAAAAAGATAGGAGTATGATCACTTCTTAAACACTAGTCTTATTACTCATATTTTTTAGCCGTTAATGTTGAGATTTTTAATAATTTACGTTATTAATTTATTAACATTAGTATGGTAGATCACTATATCCTAACCTGGAAAACAAAAGGAACTGCCATCAAAAGTTGGCAGTGGGATCAATTCTTACAAGCTAGGTTTACTGATGAACAATTAATTGTGTTACTTCAGTAGTATTTATTTTGAAGGAACTCTGTTTCTTAAAGAACTAATTGTTGTGGTCTCTAGCTGTTCGTTCTAATGAGTTTCCACTGTAATTAATTCAAAAATGAATGTGTAATTTCGTTTGTTAAGCCTAACTGATGCCGATGCCATTTGACTGTGAGATGATCTGTCACATGGCTGGAAGTTGCATGGTTGAGTTGTTAGAAGAAACAAATATGTAAGACAGTTTCACTGTGTTGTAATGATTTTTCTGAGTTTTATGCGGCAACTATGTACGGTATTATGTTAAACATTGTTAAAATAGTGTAACCACTGCCCTAAAATTACAACAGTAAAATTTCGTTTTAGACTCCAGTATAAGTTTAAGAAGCCAAGGGGCAATAATTGGCCAAAATTGTGCAATGTATGAAGTTAATTTGAGTCGACTAAATAAAACATAAGGAAGGTGCTACTGTATTCAAAAAAAGTGATAAAGACATAATAATATTAAACACTTAAATGTATGTATGTTTAATAATAAAATTTGTTGTCAGCAATAAACTAAAAGAACACTCATTGGTACCATGGGATTGTAACACAAAGAAAGTGCAAAATTTTTGGGAGGGAGGGGGGGAGTTGGAAGCTAGCTTGCGAACTTTGTATTAATACCAAAACCCAAATGTAGTTTTGCCGAATAAATCAACACACAATTCGAAGTTTATCTTCAAGTTCGTGAGTATTGGAGTAACATTACTTTAGTTTACCAGAATGTAACTGAAGCTTATGTTTACAAAAGCTGACCCACATACATAGAAGAAAAACAAAATAGGTCAAAATTGAAAAAGAAAAGAATCGAATTTTGATATCGAATAATAGGCTGATCAAAATCAAGGTTTTCTTCCCCAGAATCGATCGAAATTGAATCGAACTCAAAATATTAATATTGCACACCACTAGTAAGTAAAGCATTAGTATCGGCCATGATATTAGCTGCTTTGGTATCAGACCGGCAAGTGGTTTTTCATAAAACATTGGTTACTGCTTCAATATCACCAAAGAGTTACCTATTGTTACATTCCACCACACCATTTGAAAAGTCTTTTTGAGAAATTTCAAATGTTGATAATCTCAAACAGATAACTTCAGTCGATATTTTAGCAAAATTTTAAAAACAGGCTTGAACAAGCATTATTGAGACAAGCTTCTTCACAAGCCCAACATTGGAAAATTTCAGTGCAGTTTTCGAAGTATATGTTCACGCACATGGAAAAAAAAACGTTGCCCATTAAGTTTGTTAAGCTCGTACTGTATTGAGGCATTCGATTATACTGTATTGAGTTGTACAGTTGTAACAGTTGCACGGTTTACAAAAAAAATAATAATAATTTGTATCCTAGCACAGATGGCAAAAATTTGGACCAATGGTAAAGGTCAACAACCAATCATATAGCCTACCTTCCAGATCAATAGCCGAAGCAGAGCATTTAATTCAGGATCCAATCTAGATACGAGATCAGACTGAAAAGAGAAAAAAATTAGTCAGCATTTCTGAATTACAATTTAAAAAAAAAAAGGAAACAAGGCTAACTTACTCAGAAACTTACAAAACACGGACAAATTTCAAAGCTCAAGGAAGAAACACAGTCGACTGTCGTCATCAGGCTCTACTTCAGGTACTACCTCATTCTTACCACTTTCGTGCGATTCAAATCTGGCGGTTTCATGTTGCCTCTGGTATTGGCTTGCCCATCTCCACTCAAGTTCGGCGGTTTTATGTTTCCTCCTGTATTTGCTTGCCACTTTCGTCTCAACACACAATTCACCTTTCAAGTAAATAGAAGCAATTCACCTTTCAAGCAAATACAGGAGGCAACGTAAAACCGCCGAACTTGAGTGGAGATGGGCAAGCCAATAACAGAGGAAATTTGTGCATGTTTTGTAAGTTTCGGAGAATGTTGAAGAACTCATCATAATGTACAAATCATAATGTTTTAAGGCTAACTTAAAGGTACTTATGTATAGCCAGCTAATACATGCAAAAAATTAAACCTTTCTCACAAAAACATAAAATTTGAGTCGTAATTCCGGGAATTTTTCACAACGAAGACACTATAGACTATATCTTGCTAATTTTCAATGACTAGCTGCACTTCTTCAGGCACTCTGAAAAAGTTTTTTGCTTGCTCCTACATCGTATGCTTCTGGCTTGCTTCGGTGCTTATGTAATCCAAAATAAGCATCAAAGTTCTTCAAACTAAGCCTGATGAAAACAGTTGGGAGAAGTATCCATTTACTGCCCACAAAAGCTGTCGAAAATTTTGGAAATTGATCGATTTCCATGTCGTGATTTGAGGGTTGCTGTCATCATGAATTCTTCGAATTATCTGAACTCCACAATATCATGCGTTTGCCTATTTTTAAACTTATAACTGTTGGACACGTCACATTACAAACCGAACCCAGCCAACCTTTGCATCACTGCTTGGAAGTTAGTCCATCGAAAATCGAAGTAATTCAATGCTTTGGGTTACATTCGACTTGTTGTCTTTTGAAATGCGCAGCTTGTGTGGCCTCCTAATATTGCAAGGTCGTTTCCACTCTTTCTTAGGCTTTCGTGTTGATATCGTCTCACAAGATACTGGATTCCAGAGCAGAGGGGCCTAGATATTCATTAGCTTATAATTATCCTTCTTGGGTGCCTGGATTGCTAAAGATTCCAAACCTCAAAGGTGTTTATCTTTTTTTGAGTTCGAAACTAAAAGGGTTGCAGAATTCTCCCAGTTAATGCAATGCTGTATTTCCATGCGCGGACAATGACGCCGTTTTCTTCCTTATTTCTTACGTCAACCATATGTTGCCGAACTCTATTTCTACCTCCTTTTCGTGTCTCTCCCACATAAACCGTGTCACAATCACCGCACGGTATACTCCTTCTCTGGTGTTTTTTTATCTTTTGTAGAGCATCTTCCTCCCTTGAGCATTCAGTTCCCCTAGTCTTCACTTCCTGCTACTCTCTGGGTGTTAAAAGATGATTCTTAATCGAGTCTGCTTGCCTGAAAAAGGCACCAAACCCTTGCTTTCTCAAAATTCTTTTGATCCGATCACTCACTCCTTCTACATATGTCAGACTTGCTCTCTTTCGTTCACATTGCTCTTCGCATCTATATTCAACTTCTCCTTGTTGTCTTTCCATCCAGATGGCCTTCAATTTTAGTCTATTCACCAAACCATTGGTGGGTAGTCCAAATGATAAACTTCCCCCTGGTGTATTCGAGATGTGGCTTTGTCTCCTCGACAGACATGGAGTTATAGAGAATATTACCGCTAAACTTCACAACGAAGACACCTTCAATTTCTTGCGAATTTTCAATGGCAAACTGCCATCTTCCTCAGGCACTTTGACAAAGTATCGGCCTCTTTTACACCCACATCGTCTGCTACAAATTTGTAACTTCCGCTCCTCGCAGCCTCCCGTATTTTGTGGACAGCGCTTTCACTAGCTCATCAAGCTTCCAAATTCGTAGCAGATGATGTTGGCGGTTATAAATTCATAGCAGATGATGTGGGTGTAAAGTGGCCGATACTTTGTCAAAAGTGCCTGAGGAAGATGGCAGTTTGCCATTGAAAATTCGCAAGACATTGAAGGTGTCTTCGTTGTGAAGTTTAGCGGTAATATTCTCTATAATTCTCGGAATTGTGACTCAAATTTAATGAACTTTCACAGTAATATGACGAGCGTTGTTTTCACAGACATGGAGTTTTTCGAATTTCTCCTAAGCTCATTTAGGAAGAGTTTGAAAGCGACAAAGGGACAAACATTATCCTTGCCTCAATTTGTGTTTAATTTCACGACAAAACATTCCAACAAAGTAAAGGGACACCAATGGGGTTTTCATGCTCCCCCATTATACCAGAAATGGTATTACAGCATTTGGATTGCTATACAGTTGCGATTCTCAGAGTTAAAACTTTGGAAAACGTTCGTTGATGACACCCTCGCCATTTTCAAAAGCAAGAAGTTGAACGTCTGCTTCCAGCCCTGAATGATTGGAGACCAGACCTTGCATTCACATGTGAGGAAGAGAGTGACAAAGGTGTGCTGCCATTCCTTGATCTCGAGTTGCAGAGGAGTGTAGGAGGTGTGCTTTCCTATAGGCCCTATCGAAAACCAACTTCTATGGACAGGGGAATTGAGTATAGTTAATAATATAAGTGTTTAACCTGCCACATATAGCTGGCTAGGTGACGGAAGGATAAAACCACTAACACCGCCCCTGATTTAATTCGAAAATAAAGAAAAAATAGAAGACAGGTGAATAGAAGACAGGTAAATTCTTAAGGAATTTAGATAGATCACAAGCTCTAATTGACCGACGAAAACAATGAAGAAAAGGGGACGTCACCACCTCAGTTGGAAGCGAGTTCCAACAGGGCAGAACGCGGAGTGCAAAGAAGTGTCTTCTGCAATCGAGGCGGGACGAGAGAATCTTCAACTTCAATGGGTGACCCCGAATTGCCTGCCAACTTTGACTTTCAAAGCCGAGAAATCAAGGGGTAATAAGTTGTGGATGATCGTATAAGTCAGAGACAAATATGCGTGCAGACGGCGCAGTTTAAGTGTGGGTAAGCCCAGTCGTCGTAACCTCTGCAAAGGGGAGTTGCCTCTGCAAAGGGGAGCCCGGCAGACTCTTGATGAAGTATCTTTGCACTGACTCAAGCAAATCAATATCGCCCAGAAGGTAGGGGGACCAAACTGGGCTCGCATACTCAAGGAGTGGTCTAACATAGACCTTAAAGCCCAGACTCTGGTCAGATTGTCAGTCTTCGAGAAACACCGATTGACAATATGAAGACGGCGGAAAGCCTGAGTAGTGATTTTCTTAGAATGTGATGATGATTATAAGCAGCAGTAAACCAAACACCCAGGTCCTTACATTACTCATCGTACCAAGTGGCCTACCATCAAGGAGGAAGGGGGCTAATGCTGCAGACCGACCAATATGAAACGAAAAATACTTCTCCAATGAGAGCGGTGACTGCCAGAGATTTGACCAATCCCAGACTGCATTTATGACAGCAGACAATCTGGCATGGTGGGCAGTGTCTACCACCTCAGTGCCAGCCTTAACATCATCCGCAAACTTAAGTTTGAGGTCACCCTCAGAACAAGATAGTAAAAGGTCCGAAACGAAGACCACGAATAAGAATGAACCCCACTGGACGTCGAAAGGAAGGCGGAGAAGGTGTCTTCAATACGGACCCGTTGCTGGCGATCTCTTCGGAAGGCCCGTTACCAGTCCAGAAGATTTCCTCCGATTCCCAAAAGCTTAAGTTTTGCCACTAACTTAGAGTGGACCACCGATTCAAAAGCACGTTTAAAGTCAAAGTATACCACCTCAAAAGGAGCCACGTCGGAAGCAGAAGTCCATCGATCAAGGGCAACAAGGAGTTGCAAAGTAGTGGATCAACGGGGTAAGAAACCAAATTGGTTAGTATCTAAAAGACTATGCGAGTTACAGTAATCCAGCATGCTGTTTCGTACCAATGTCTCCATAACCTTGCAAACGACAGAAGCCAGGGCTATAGGACGATAATTAACAGGAAGCGAACCATTACCATGATTAAAGACCGGCACAATCGTTACCTGGCTCCACACTTGTAAAATTTCTCCACATTCCATAGAAACCCTGAAAGGAATTGTTAGAGCAGGAGCAATCTTGTAGGCAATTTGCTTAAGGAAAAAAGCAGAAAACCCATCCGGGCCAATCACATGGCTCGGTTTACAGCCCTGTAGTGCCTTCAAAGTATCCAGTATGGTGAACTGTACTAAATTACAGCCTTCCCTGGTTTCAATATTGGGTCCAACCAGGGGCAGTGAGACACCATTATCAGGTGTCCCGTATGCCATGAAAATATTGTTTAAAGCAGTTGCCTTCTCTGAATTATCCGAAATAAACTTATTATTTATTTGTAGTGGAGGGATGGACCTGGCAGTTCCAGTCGTATTTTATAATGCTTGAAAAGTGCCGACATGTTTCCTTCCTCAATAATTGCTGAGTCAAGTTTACAGTGCCAAGCAGAAACTGCAGACTGATAGTTCAGGGCACCCAAAGCAAGTTCTAGAAATGATTACCCTGAACGAGTTCAGGAGAAATTTGAGAAACTCCATGTCTGTCGAGGAGGCGAATCAACATCTCGAACACACCAGAGGGAAGTTTAGCAATTTGGGCACCCCACCTGGTTTCGTGAATAGAGTAAAATTGAAGGCCTTCGGGATGGTCAACAAGGAGAAGTTGAATGTAGAAGCGAAGAGCAATGTGAACGAAAGAGAGTAAGTTTGACATACTATGTAGAAGGAGTGAGTGATAGAATCCAAAGAATTGTGAGAAAGCAAGTGTTTAATACCTTTTTAGGCAAGAGGACTCGATTAAAACACATATTTTATCACCCGGAGAGCAGCAGTAAGTAAAGACTAGGAAAATTGAATGTTCCAAGAGAGGAAGCTGCTCTGCGAAAGATTAAAAACAGCAGAGAAGGAGTACACCATTTACCGTGCGATGATTGTGAGGCCGTTTACATGGGCCAAACAAGAAAAAAGAGTTAGAAATAGAGTTCGACAACATGTGGCTAATGTAATAATAAGGAAGAAAACGACGTCGCAGTCCACCGCATGGAAACTCAGCATTGCATTGACTGGAAGAATACTCGAACCCTTTTAGTTTCGAATTCAAAGAAAGAAAAGCACCTTAGAGGTTTGGAATCTGTACGAATCCAGGCACACAAGTATAATTATAAGCTAATGAATATCCAGGCATCCTCCACCCCAGAAATCCAATATCTCGGGAGAAGCTTGGGGGAAGAATGGAAGCTACCTATTCAATAAAGGAAGCCACACAAGCTGCGCGTTTCAAAAGACTGCAGAAAGTTGAATAAAACCCAAAGCACGGAATTACTTCAAACTTAGCCTGAAGAAGACAGTTCGGAGATGTTTCCCGTCATCCTCTAGTTGAACTGTCGATAATTTGCAAAATTTGACTAATTTCGGCGATGTGAGATTATGCGTCATTGAACTTTGTGAATTATTTCCGTTTTTCGATTTTTCTGTACTCTCACAGTATCACATCTTTAAGTATTTTTAAAGCTAGTCCATTTGTTTTCTTGTGATGTAATAAAGCATTCATGCACAGAAAGTGTTTGTGAATACATGGCTTCTGTAAAAAAAGAACAAAACATTAACACACTTACCTTCACATACTTAAAGCATGTTAATATTTGAGACTTTAGCAAAGAAAATAGCTCAGTTTCTAATTCGCTTGCATCTAACTGAAACAAATGTAAAAAATATTAGCTAACAAAATATGTCTAAAAAAATATTGAGTGGGTGCAACAGTAACCTTAATTGTTGTTAATTATTGCTGTATATGAAACTTTACTGACACCAGAAAATAAGGAGTCAACTGGGAAGGATCATTTTAATTTCCATTGACTCCAAGCTAACTGAAAAATAGAAAGATGAAATAGACCCGATGGTGATAGTTAAAGAGAAAAAAAAACAAAAAAGGGTTCACTAGAAAGGGAGTCAGCAGCATAGGGTTTGTTAAAAAAAAATGGGGAAAAATAGAAAATGCATATTGGAAATTGGTTTTCAGGTGAGCCTTTATGTCAGAAGTTAATAAAATCAAGTTTCAGCAGTACACAACTGCATACTTTCTACTAGGGCTTCGGAAGCTGGAAAAAAATCTATTCCCTTCATTATTTCTTTACTTGTCTGAAATCCTCGTACAAAGCAAGTTTTTCTATGTAGCTCAGAATTTAATCTGATTTACTTATTAAACATGAAGGCACATCCGGAAACAAGTTCCCTATGGGGCCTATCCATTTTCTTTATTTATTTTTCAAGAAACTTCAGACTGCTGCAACTCCTTTACTGGTTTTGAATAGGCCTAGGCCTATCAAATTTCAAACTTTAACTACGCTGTGTTACACTATTGTGAATTTAAAATTTTTAGTCAACTTCCTTACGGGAGGCATTGAACCCATATGACCCAAACTTAAAAAGACATTGTCTCTTGACAGCACCAAAAAAATTGGGAACTGACTGTAAAGCTTGAAACTTCATGAACATTAACATACAGAGGAAAAACTTTTGAGATTTGTTATTTCTCTCTTCGTTGGTCTACATCGCCTACTGTTCAGCTGAAACAAATGAGTTTCTCACAACGTACCCGTAACTGCCAAGCAAATATCAAGTAGGCCCTAAAAATTGAGTTAAGTGAAAATTATTACAGACATAAACTGTGGCTCTCACTGCTTCTTTACCTAAGTCTATAGATAATAGGTTTTTTCGAGATATTGACGATTACGCTACATAATTATCTAAAACAGGCCAAAAGTACGAAAACTAGGATGAATAAAAAGTTTAAAAACTTTGATTTGGAGCTACCAATGTATGTAGGCCTAGGTAGCCTAGTTTAAATGGCCATGCAACCAAATAATTTTTTTTTATTGGTGATTCCATATGGAACTTTACCCCTGCATGGCTTAACATACAGAAACAGACTAGAAGCAAATTTTCTCCTGGTTTACTACCTGTGCCAAAATTGTGTGCACGGAAAAAGTAGCTTATTTTAGTCACTAGCTTTCACACTTACTAAATGCTTTAACTAGACATAACATTAAAAAAGTTTGCTTTATTTGCTCCTTCTATAAATTAATCAATTTGACTATTCCACCCATGGAAAGGTTTATTCGAGATGATAAAAATTGTGTATTGGAATTGCCGAACTGGGTTTAAAATACGGCGAAAGGGTAAAGTGCAACAGCCTTTGATGTCCACATTACGCCGATTCTACTACTGTAGAAATTACAAAGTTGCATTCAATACTTAACTAGACCCAACATGAATGGCTCTAGATTCCCTATTACTTATCAAAACCAAGTTTGACAAGTAAGTTATAACTTACAGTGCTTGACGTCACGTCCGGCCTCATGGGGCCACTCTGGCCGAGTCGTTTGTTTTGTGTTATGTTATAATATCCAAAAGAGGAACCGATTAATGTTAAGTGGAGGTTCGATGCAATTGATTGTCCAGACCGTAAGCGGTCTTAGTTGAGCCTAGCCCTAGGCGTAACCAAGCAGCATTTTCACAATTTAAAAAAAATGCAGCGCATAAAAGTTAAAACAACTCGGGGACCAATAGGTGATCACTAGAAATAGAATAACACTAAAACTAAAAGCGAGGGTCTGCCTTTACTTATAAACTCGGTGAAATAATCGCAAATTACAAAACTTTTAATCAGTTAACCAAACCAGCCACAGAACAGGACCTGTTGTGCTGTAAGCTTAACGTAATTTTCTCTCCTATCACTAAACTTTTTTTTTGGAGGGGGGGGAGGGAGATGGTAGGGGGGGGGGTTGTTTTAGGGTTTGGTCGTTGGGATCGCTGGTTGCCTAGGAAACAAATGGAGGAGAACGGACTAGGAAAACAGATGTAAGAGGTGACACGTCACTGCACTTTATACAGTCTTGCGATTGCCTATTACCTGATTTATACGTGAAACAAAAGTCGGAATTGAGGCGTGCCCATTGTTTTTCTTCCTTGTGGCGGCTGCCATTTTCTTTTACTGAGTGTAGGGTAGGCTCGGTCATAGGAAACGGGGTAAACTAATTAGTTAACAATTTTATTTGGAAACCTTTATTAATTTATTTTGTCAAGAAAAAATTAATTTTTGTTTTATTGTTAATTATTGTGCTTTTTAAGTACTGAAGAGCTTGTTGTGAATTAACAAAATAGTAGCTCCGCACTATAAAACTCGTTAGATAGCGTCATGGCGGTTGGATCAAATGTTGACAGGCAAAAGGAAGCATGAAACGAAGCACGCTTGGAAATCGCTGGAGGAACTTACGCAGGTGAGACTGAAATTGTGATGTCGGAAAAATCAAGAAATATTTCGTCGTACTTGTTGCCAGAATATTGCTCTCATTAACCTGTTTGCCTATGCCTTGGGTAGCGATCACCGCATTCGGAGCGTCTGCTAGTGTTTTGGTTTCAAATGAAAAGTACATTGCTTATTGCCGTTGATCTATTGAATACATCTGCTCGTAACAAAAGAGGACTACCAAATGGAACAAACGTTTCGTCCTTTTATATTCATGCATTATTTTTTATAACCACGTCTGTTTACAATTTACACGGAGCAGATCGAACGTCGAAACTATCTACCTAGGACGAAGGTGGTAAATAATGTGTCTGTTCGGCGATCACTTCCTGTTCTAATGTCTGTGTGTAAAGTACTGCTCCTGTTGCGGATCCACATACAACAAGAACGGCTTATGCGCAAAAGCATTTCCTGACGTAAATCAAGGACCACGCTAGTGGTCCGCCCGCCAAGTTCAATAATTGTCACACTTCATTGTAACTTCATTAATGTAAGAAAGTCATTGTTTAATTCTTGCATTGTTGTTGCATGGCCACTAGCTTTGGTACTTTAACAAAAACCAGAGCTGAGCGTATTTCACGATGGCGAGGATAAATACCTATGTGGCGAAACAGCGTGAAAATTGTTGAAAATGGGCAGCCTTTGTGCCCTGTCTAGCAATAGTTGTATTTCAATCACCTGCATAAACTGTATCAATATCATAAATGTGCGTGAATATCGTTGATTTTAGCTGACTACTGACTACTAATTCCGCTCATATAAAATAAATTCTGCGACAGATACGAATGAAATTTAGTATTCAACACTCTTTTAACTCCAATATGTGCCTTTTATGGTTTGACGTTTGGGGAGGCATTAACTAAAAGATTGCAATCATTTGTACTGCTATTTTTCCGTATGTTTGAAAAATGCCACCGGTGATCAAAATAAGCATTACTCGTTACTAGTGTTAACGAATAACAATGCAAATGGATTACCAGAAATAGTTGGCAACACATCATTGTCGATAAAATCAACGTGCTACTTGTTTATAGTAAGGCACATGACTTAGGGCCACTAAGCTTTTAATACATCCGCAGGCCGCACTACTTATTGTTGATGGTTGAATGCAAGTCAGCAAACGCTTTAATTTATATGATTGAAGTCCTCACTCCAGCAAAACTTTAAAAAAATTAATATCTCCGTTCGTATTCAATATTTTACGACCAAACTTGGACAGATGGTAGATAACTGGGCAATGGCTAAAATAAGATGTCACAAAAAAAAACTACAAAAAAAAAACCCACAAGGGTGAACGAACCCACCAAGTTTCAGCTGATCAAAGTAGGGATGTCGGAGCCAAAATGGCTGCCACCAAGTTGCTACGTTACTTGCCAAGCTCATCCCATCGACTATTACTTCACACGTTAAATCAAAAACTTGACCATTTCTACCGATAGTAGCAATGGTCAGGCTTTTGATTTAACCTTTGATCTAATACTCGGTGGGATTAGCTTGGCAATTAATGTAGCAACTTGGTGGCAGCCATTTTGGCTCTGATATCAATGCTTTGATTGGCTGAAACTTGGTGGGTCCTTTCACCCTTGTGGTTTTTGTTTTAGATAATAACTAACTGGAGCTCATTGTTACATATGGTGGTCCGAACGCGTTAGAGCCAACCCAAAGAGTAAGGTTTTGATTAATTTCTGAGGGCCAAACGAAGCCTTTGCGCCCAAAAGGGAGTGGGAAAAAGTTCTTCATGTGAAGGTGCAAAGGCTTCCCAGCCCCCGCACACCCACATGGTTGGCCTTTTCCAGCCTGAGAGCTGGCGCACCACCAGGTGTCAACTCTTGCTGGGATGCACCGGGTTGCCCATGGCCGATAATCCCAGACAAAAACGAAAAGGGATAGAGATGAATGACTTGTAAAGCATGCGACTCATAAGCATGTGTTCACAAGAGATAGAGACGAACTTTTGCAATGAAAATGATTTACTGACGAGCTTTACGCAAACCATGTAGGCTACATTGGTGGAGGCCATCTTTCTCTCTCTGACTGAGCACCATTGGGTGGCGCGCGAGCTCACTCGTCAGGGGAAGTCCAACCGTGTTTAGGGTGCGAGGACCTTGTGGGCCGTGCACCTTCACATTCAGCTGATCATTTTAGTCTATTCTACGTCGGAGCCGATCGGAGAGAAGTCGTTTTTCTTCGAGTAGCCTAGGCCTAAGCCACATTTTTACTCTGGTACACAAACTGTATACTCATATAACACTCGTAGTGTGCGGCCTGAGCTGGAACTAAGTGATGTGTGCTATCAGTGCTCAGTGTCTACATATATGTATTGTTAGTTTTCAATGAATAACTTCCCATTGCTTAACTTGTTGTTTTGTTTACTTACTGTCGGGGACACGTGACGTAGATGTTGTTTGTCGCGGGTCTTACCGACGTACGTTGCGCATGGGGGCAGAACGTAAGATCCACGGATGGTGATAACGTAGAAAAGCTTCATGACCCCCACGAGCCCAATCGCCATAAAGGCGTCGAGGTCCGTAGATCCGAGGTAGGGCAACGGTAAATACGAAATAAACTTATACCATTTATTGGTGGTCCAACACTCCTTGTTTATTTGCTCCTTTGGTGGTACGACGTTGGTCCCGGCTGATTCAGTACTGTCCTTCGCCTGTCTCTTCACTTGTATCAGCATAGATTAACATATGAAGGCTGTGCAAGTATTTGTCTTTCATAATGGATTTGCTCACCCAGGGAGAACTAGAAAAACTATTGGGAAGAATCCACGTCGTCGTCTCTACTTCCATGGGAAGTCTTTGGCGTCTGAAGCCAAATTCCAGTCGGCTAAAACATAGGCCTAAACTGGGCAGCCATATTGTTTTCCTCAAGAGAAAAACTGACAGGCGTTTTCTCTCATCAAGGAGCTGAGGGAGAAGAGATACAAAGAAACGTGAGAGAGAACAGGAGTAAGGAGGTACGTAACAGTGAGGACCGAACGTCGTTATACAGGGGGCAACAATTAAAACAACCTGCTTAAAGCAGTAAATCGTCCCTGAGAGTATAACAATCTGGATATCATTGTTACTGGTTAACAGTGGTGAGCGTGTAAGAGACGTAAGAGAAAATGTTGTTACGATGTGTTATAAACAAACTGCAAGAGTAATACATGCTTCGGCCGAAGACTATTGTTGTTAAGAAGTATTGTTTACACAGAGTAATACATGCTTCGGCCGAAGACTAGTGTTGTTAAGAAGTATTGTTTACGCAAGCATTGTGTAACAGCTGAAATGTAACGCCGGCGTCACCGATCAAAAGCACAGCGATGAGCATTAGAGATGCTGTCCCCACGGAACGTAAAAGGGAGCTAATTAAGTGGGAGAGGGGCGAACCTTTGGGTACCAACAGGGTCGTTTACAAAGTGTAGCTAAACGCTCCCACACTTACTTCATGCTTGCACAACGTAACACCAAAAGAAAGGTCATCTCCATTGCTGGGTTCTTGCGAATTTTCAGTGGCTTTGCACTGCCACCTTCTTCAGGCACAAGCGTAGAGTCCACCAAATGAATAACGACCAAATGACTTGCCTTGCCTTTGCGCACTTCCACAGTTGGCCTTCAATCAGCTAGGCTGGCTGGTGCTGCCATCTTCCTATGGTGGCGGTATTAGGTAGCCTAGTGTTTCCATTGCTCACAGTCGATCCTGCAGTTCAGGAGTGACGATCTGCTTGTGAGAGGGTTCTTGAACAAAGTAATCCAAGACTTGGCAGTGTTAATGGCCAAGGATTCCAGGGCTATCAGATGGAAATCCTGGTGAATGTTAGATCGCATCGCAGTAATACGTTCGTGAAACACTGAGGTCCTTGTAATTCTTTTAATAATGTTCAAGAACCCTCTCACAAGCAGATCATGGAAATCATCACTCCTGAGCTGCAGGATTGACTTAGTAAGCAATGGAAAGACTAACTAATGCCTCCACCATCACCACAGGTCGATGGCAGCACCACCTAGCCTAGCTGACTGAAGGCCAACCGGAAGCGCGCAAAGTTGAAATGTGGTAGTTGGTTCGTTAGTGCATTTGGTGGATTCTAGGAATGTTCCTGAAAAAAGGTGGTATTGCAAAGCCACAAAAATTTCGCAAGAACCGAGCAATGGACTTGTTTTAATTTCTGGCGCTGCGTTGAGTGATGCATGAAGTAAGTAATTGTGTCTACAAATCACAGTAACAGGGCCGAAAAAGCCATTGTTGTTTTGACACTTCCACCAGTGGAACCGTCTTGTCCAGATGATTATAAAGTGGTATATTGGAACTAGGGGTCGGATATTTGAATATTCGTTCGTTAAGAGCCTATTCAAACAGATATATCCCATTCGAATATTAACTCGAACCTTTTTGGATTGCATACTTGCAAATGATGTGCAGTAGGAGAAGGGGGAAGAAGATTGAAATCTAAAGATGATGCAGTATTTTTTTTTCTTTTGGGTGTGATTATATAATGAGACATATGCCTTGCCTTGACGACAAATAACTTACTTTGGTATTTAATGAAAATACATTTTTTGGGAGGTATGGTTGGGGGGTAAATATGAAAAAAGATAAGGCTATTTTTGAACGAATAGCCTATTCGTACATTTTTTGTGAATATTGTAATGCAATTCTTCCCTATTCATCTGATCTCTAATTGGAGTGCCTAAATCGGTTAGAATTGAAGAAATTGTGGAAATTTTGTAAAAATCTATCCACTTGTGCCGTCCACTGTCTGTGACGTATATTGTAATAACCAGCCGCTAGCACCTTTCACCCTCTCACGTGAATTCCTGCTCCCTGGCACTGGGTTACCTTAGTAAAGGTATTAATGTAGTAGGATAGATTAATATAATAAGCAAATTTTGTCGGCCCAGGAAAAAGGTCAACACTGAGACGAAAGGGAGACCGCTAACACCGCCCCTGAAGAATTTAAACCGAACACCAAAACCACCAAAAAAGGAGAAAACAAAAGGAAGTTAATACGCATGCATGACGGAGGTAACAGGTGAGATCACATCTCCGTAACGGCCTACAGAATGCTGCAAGTGAAGGAGCGGTGACCACCTCCTCCGGCAGTGATTGTCATAAGTCGCAACACAACAGCACAAGGAAGGGCTCAAAGTTGTGGCTATACCAAGCCTCATTACATACTGAAGCAGTTGTTTACAGTTAACCAGTAATGTTATAAATACCCCATTAGTCGGATTGAATTTTGGATTTCGGTTAATCGAACCTAAAAATACTTCACTCACTGAGTGCTGATTCATCACTAATTTATCCGATTATGTTACATACTATATTACCAAATCTTATGCTGTTGCTGTACCCCTCCCTTCCCCTACACTTCCACACCGCCCCAAAGAATTGACTCCGCCAGCCAATCTGCCCAACCCATGGACATGGATGCTACCTGGTGAAGCTATATCCTGCGAACTGGGAGTAGACCAACACAAACACACTCACGGTAACAAAACTAACACTACTGAAACGGGATAAATCAGCTATTTTTTTTAAATCGTCAAAGCTGTTAAAAGAAATAAGTTGTATTGGTGGGTAGAAAAAGGTGACGAGTTTCCGACGGTACCGTAGCGAAATTAGTTGGAAATATTTTTGTGTGCCTACTACATCAATCCTTTCGGAAAGAATGTATTTGTATGCTGGTCAAATAGTGACTGCTAAAGGAAGTGGTAGCCAAAATTGATACGCTGATTTTGTTAGGACAGAACATGGGAGAAGACAGATTGAGCTCTGACTTTGGTAGGCCATTATTAATACCACCAAAGTCATGCTCAAGCATCGCTGGTTGCGTGTGTGCAAATTCTGAGTGTTACCTTCACATTATTAATGCAGTACCAAACTATTGATCCAAGATTGACCTTAAACCTCACCAGTATTAATATAGCAATGCTGCCATATTTTTGAAAATACGTAAATACATGATACTGTGAGGGGTTCAGAAAATTCGAAAAATTCACAATGACAGCAACGCTCAATCTCACAACATGGAAACAGTCAATTTCTCAAATTTTCAACAGCTTTGATTGGAGGTAGATGGAAACTTCTCCCAACTATCTTCATCAGGCTTAGTTCAATGAAGAACTTCGGTGCTCTTTGGATTACATTCAACTTGCTTCTGTCGTCTGCAAGGCCGCGCATTGCAGACTACAGAAGCAAGTCGAATGTAGTCCATAGAGCAGCGTGACGTGCGGAGAGCGTTGGAAACCTTGCAGAAGTTAGGTTTTTTCGTAAATTACGAAAAGAGTGTTCTGGTACCGTCCCAGGCTTTGCAGTTTTTGGATATGATGTTGGATCTTAAATCAGCCCGTTTTGTGCCTAGCCCGTTTTGTGTTTTGAGAAACAAGCCCGTATGGTACGAATAGAATGGTTGCAGTACTGCAACGGAACTGCAAAGGTTGTTGGGCCAGGTGGAAAGTGTGTTGTTTGCCGTGGAGCAGTGGTTCCCAACTTTTTCAAACCGCGACCCCCCTTAAAAAATTGTTTCCGCGACCCCACCCACCCAAGTAAATTCCTTCGCCCGTCGGTTTCACAACTAGGGGGTGTGGGGGAGCGTTGTGAGCTCCCCCAGCAGAGTCCGGGGCAGAGACCCGGGAAGTCATTGCTTTTTTTTTTTTTTGCATTTTAAGCGTCGTCATTTGCTCAAAAAAAAGCCCTCATATTTTATAGAATTATACAATATACAAAGTTGTTTTTAGAATTAGATTTTAGAAGAGATAAAAGTACTTTACGATTAATTAATTTTATTACGAAAAAATATTAATTTCAGGTCGTTTAATTATTTCAGATGATTAAAAGATTTAAAAAAAGTAAAATAATTTTTTTCCTGTTTTATGCATTGCGATTCCCGAGTGGACGCCATGGACGCACCGTGGAACCATAGGTTGAAAACCACTGCCGTGGAGAATGGCAAGCTATACACACGTTGGTGGCAACACGACCTGGTGATCTGGTGTCGTGCGGGGCGCACGGTGGAAGCCTCTCGCAAGGATCTTGTGAGGATTTGAACTGGTGGGCGAAGACAGTCACCTGGTGGTAGCAAAATCCTTGGTCTCGGTGGAAGCAGCAGTAGTGGTGCCAACAGACGCTTCGGACATGAGCTGGGGAGCGGCCACAGGTGATTCGCAAGCGCAGGGAAGGTGGCAGCCCAGGGAGGCTGCTTTACATATAAATACGAGGGAATTGTTGGCTATGATTAAAAGCGCTAGACGTATTTGACGGCCTGGTCAGGGGACAGGTCGTACGAATCCTTTCGGATAATGTGGTGGCCGTGTCGTACGTGAATCATCAAGGGAATACGGAGTCCCAGATGCTCAATGCCATGGTCTGTAGCCTAGAGCAGCCAGCGTAGAAGTCAGCTGGATTATATGGTACGGGTGGCATTTGTGTCGTGGAAGTTGAATGTGACAGCGGATGGTCTGTCTCGAAATTTCTGGGACAGATTTGACTTCCGATTGTGTACTGCGGCGTTCCAGAAAATTTGTAAGTGGTTTGGAACTCCTGACGTGGATTTGTTCGCATCAGAGGCGACGGCCCAATTGCAGCAATTTGGGTTGTGGGGACGCTGCCCAGGGGCAGAGTTTGTGGATGCGTTCAATGTAAACTGGGGCCCGTTCTTTCTGTACCTTTTTCCCCCGTGTCCTCTAATTGGACGTTGCGTGGACAAACTCATCGTGGATCGAGTGAAGTGGGTAGTACTGGTGACACCGGACTGGCAATGTGCAGCCTGGGACAGAGAGGAACTGTATGCCTTGAGGAGCACTGGGAACCTCCTCTGGAACCCGTACTTGGACGCCGAAGTGGCAGATGAGTGGGGTCCCTGGATGGTCTGGGGTGTAGGTACAGGAAAATTACGAAGTGGGACCAAGGTCACCACAGCCGTCTTTGGAGCGATTCCGAGGAGTCAGTGCACTGCTTCCTAATGTATCCCAATCTTGTAACACAGGAGGATTCTGCGAAAGAGAAACGAAGATACGCCCAGAGAACTTGTTCTCATCAGGTCAGGAGAATCTAAGTTCTCCGAGTCGACTCCGACGAAACTGTGTTACAAACAAGGGCTCGCCTGCCTCCCTGCACGGAATCGAGCGTTCACTGCAAGAAAAGAATGAGTGGACGTGAGCAGGGGAGAGGGAAGTGGGATAGAGGCTGAAGTGACACAATATTTGCATAAATGACTGTGTTAATGAGCTGGTGGGTTAGTAAAAACGTGGCGTAGGCAAAGGAAAGGATCTCAGTCTTGTACCACAGTTTCGTTGGATTCGACTAAGAGAACAAGTTCTCTGTGAGAATCTTCATTTGTTAAGCGATGTTTTATGTCCCACGATATTAAGATTTTAACCTGGCCATTTAAGATCTATGCCCAGCCTCTTCTAGAATATGCAATCCCAGTCTGGTCTCCTTTCTTGGTGCTCAACATAGACTTGATCGAAAAGGTACAGAGACGTTTTACCTAGGGTCTTCCCGGCTTCAGGGATGTCCCTTACTCTAAGCTTGGCAAGACTGGGCGTCGAACTGCACAAGTTACGCAGGATTAAATTTCACCTGGTCCTTACGTACAGAATTGTTTTGCGGTTGATTTACCCTTCTTTGACTTGACCCCTTCAATCGGTCGAACGCTTGGACACTCTGCTGTCCCAACTGCCAGGCTTGATTGTTGTCGGTATTTTTTCTCCGTGCATGTAGTTAGGGTTTGGAATGCCCGTGATGCTGCAACAGTTAGTGCATGCTCCGTGAGTGTCGTCCGCCGTTTGTTGAATTCTGAACCTCTCGTCAAATTCTTGAAGCGTCTCCTTCCTCCATACGATTGCCAGGTGTGCCGTTGTCCTCCACACCCCGGCTCAGTGTTAGCGGCCCAAAGCCCTACCGTGTCCGTCCACTCCCTCTTGAGGTTGTGGTAAATAATTTATTTATTATTTAACACTATTCCACCTTGATGAACATTCACTAATATTCTTTGTTAATTTTCGGTCAAAACCAGTCCCGTTCACCTTCTTCAGACTTCACTAACACCTTATCCTAAAAGTCGTTATGTCATGACTCACTTGAATTTGAATCTGGCTCTGTCATGGCAGCACCGCTGATTTCTACATTCATGTATGGTGGGAGGCCTCATTTCATGTTTAGGTGGTCGTATAGTCTAGGCCTCACAAACTGTTCCACTCCATCAAAGGAAGCTCCTGACAGATTCTTGAGTGTAATTTGGCTGTGTGAGAAACGTTTTCTGGCCAGTGGCATGAAGGTGGGTGTCATGTTTGGAGTTTGAATTCATTAACACTTTGGTGTCTTTCCATGAAGTCTGGTGTTTCGTGCATTTATAATGCTGGGCAATGCCACTAAATTTGTTGCCTTGCAGGTGTCAATCACGTGTTCTCGAATTCTGGCCGGGAGGGGACTGACATGGAACCCGAAAGCCCCCAATTGCCCCTCCCTCATTTGTATGAACAGAGAGGTGCGGTGTATGGAGTGTGCTGCAAGACATGTGACACCATTTACATTATAGAAAACAAGCGTACCATCATGGCCAGGATTCGAGAGCATGTGACTGACACCGGCTGGGCTGGGCCAAAGAGGAATCTGGGCAAAGAATTTGGCGGCATTGCCCAGCATCATGAACACACAAAACACCAGATTGCATGGAAAGACAGTAGAATGTTGACGAATTCTAAGTCCAAACATGG
>JAHWFP010112864.1:33133-43363 GCA_023313725.1 Lithobius niger
GCATGGAAAGACAGTAGAATGTTGACGAATTCTAAGTCCAAACATGGTACCCTTCATCCTGCCCTCATGTCATAGGCATAAAACGTTTCTCACACAGCCAAATTCCTTTCAGGAATCTGCCAGGAGCTTCCTTTGTTGGAGTGAAACAGTTTGCGAGGCCTAGACTATGTGACCAACACGACATGAAATGGAGCCTCCCTCCACGCACGAATGTAGAGATCAGTAGTGCTGCGTCAAATGACAGCGCCAGATTCAAATTAAAGAGAGCAATGACATAACGACTAGTGCGATAAGCTGTTGGAGAAGTTTGAAGCACCTGAACAGGACTGGTTTATATAAAAAAATTAACGAAGAACATTAGTGAATGTTCATCGAAGTGGAATAGTGTTATTTCCGCTTCTAGTATGTCTCATATTTTCCACTGTAAAACGGCGCTTGCTAGTTTTTCAATATTTCGTAAAGAATAACAATTTAAAAATATTGTGTCGTTTGCTTTGAAAATCAAGAATTGTATTCGTTCGTACAGTTCATGCACAATTTCAAAAACGAAAAAAATATCTTCACTAATATCTTCTGCAAATTTTCGACAGTCAGTTATCTGAAGATGTGGGGGCTCAGACGACTGTCTTCGTCAGGCAGCAATTTCAGAAAATCCATGAGACTATTGTCATTTTCCATCGTCTGCTTTTTGAATCGGCGGCTGGCGTAGCATCCATCACTTGTAATGCCTGTTCTCCACTTCACACGTAGCTCGCTATTAAACTCACTACCATGCAGAAACTGCAAGGGTGGGTTCAACCTTCTCTCGGCTGCAGTGTAGTGTTGAATAGCCAGGGACCCTTCAAATGTAGGTCTCTGTTAGAGTTAGCCATGAGGAGGGTTTCAATGCCTTCCCAGTTGATCTTGTGAAGCTTTTCCATGTGGCGTACTGCAATGCCGTTTGTTTCCATTTTGCTCTGGTATCAGCCATGTGTTGCTTGACACGGCAGCAAATTCCTTTTCGTATTTCTCCAACATAAATGACACTGCAGTCTCCACATGGTATCCTGTATACTGCTTCCATGGTGCTTATAATCTTCTAAAATGATTTCTTCAAAAGAAGCTCCTTCGTTTGTAAGAAGATCCTTCGTTTGAAAGAAGATCCTTCGCCCGAAAGATCCGAGATGGTTTTCTTCATCCTTCGTTCCTCTGCCACAAGGCGGACAGGATACATCCACACAATCAGAGATGCACTGCTGACAAGACCAGCATCACGAATCGGCTGAATTCCCTGTTTGCTTTCCGCCATTTTCACTCCAGCCTGCTTCGGCCTCATCCTTCCATGCGACAACGGAGTAAGCTTTTTCTACTCTGAACTGAATATTCTTCAACGAAAATTCGCAAGCGTCGAGACATGATCTTGGAACAGTCGGGAAACCCCCTTGCACCGCATCCCCCGACATAGCTGCAGCTTCAAGCCACCTCTGCCCTCCTAGCCCTCACCTGCCGCCGACCGCTACCTTGCTGCATGTCGTCGGAGAGCCAGCCATCGTTGCCACCATTTAGGCCTCTTGTCACCGACGACTTTAAACTACCGCCGCTGACTCTCCCATGAGTTTGACTGTTTGCTGTTCCTCCACCATCATACAGCTACCATCCCTCGCCAGTCTGTGTTGCAGCCCTCTTGGCTTCGTCTGCTTGCTGTCCCTCTGCAGCTATCATTACAGCTTCTGTGGACTTTCACCCGTCCTTTTCTTCTCCGTCCATCATCACAGCTCCTTCGCACCCTCGTTCTTCGTTGCCTGTTGTCCCTCGTTGACTATCATCACAGCTCCTTCGTCCTTCGCGCAACCTGCTGTCCGTCGCCAAGCATGATCGTGGCTTCTTCGGACCTTTGTCCTTCGCAGCCTGCTGTCTCTCGCTGGCCACCATTGCAGCTCTATCGGACCTTCACCCTCCGCTGCCTGCTGTCCCTCACTGGCGTTCATCACTGTTCCTTCGAACCTAATACATTTCCTGCTGTCCCTCACCAACCATCATCGCAGCAATATTGACTTCCGCTCTTAGCTGCCTGCTGTCCCTCACCAGCACTCATCACAGCCACTTCAAACCTTCATTCTTCACGACTTCTGTCCCTCAACAACCATCGTTGCAGCACCTTCTGGCTTCCGTCATTCTGGGCCGTAAGTTCCTCAGCAGCAAAAATCACAGCCTCATGCCTACGTTCTTCTGCCTGCTGTACCTCCTCATCCTCAGCTAACTGCTCTGCGAACCTTCACCCGCCGCTGCCTGCTGTTTCTAGACCCTATTCGTGGCAGCTCCTTCGGACCCCTGGCAGCCTTCACTTGTTGGATCCTTCATTTGCTGACCTTCAGCCCGAATATTGATCCTTTGCCGCAAGACGATCCTTCACCTGCATCCTTAGTCGAAAGATGATCCTTCGTCTGACAGATTATCCTTCGCCCGCATCCTTCGTCAAAAGAAGATCCTTCGCCTGACAGAAGATCCTTCGCCTGCATCCATCGTCGAAAGAAGATCCTTCGCCGAAAGATCATCAGCTAAATGAGCCTTCTCCTTACTCATCTGGGCAGCCCTATGGACATGACGGTAACCTGAAGCCAGCCTTCTGCCCGAAGACGCAACAATTGTGACCCTACCATCTCCTTCGCCACCGCGATTTCCTTCGCTTTTGGCTGCACCGGAACTCTCCACGGCATCCTCACTTCCTTACGGACAACGTCGTCCTTCGCCACCTCCTTCGTCATCTCTTTTGTCACCTCCTTCGGCCTCGCCAGTGCCTCGGAGACAACACTGGAATAAAAATAAATAAATAAATAATAAAAACTAAACTCGGGCGATAGCCATTGAATTTTTAGTCGTCCTCATCACGTCGACCCTCTCTACCTTGCCATGACCATTGCAACTCGGCAATGTTCCACCAATGTAATTTATTGACACATGGACTGTGCCATCAAGGATTGGAACTGCAGGGTCAAACTAATGACCCCGGCTCCACCCTCGTCTTCTCACAGCAATTCGTACGTACAGGGATGGTTTTCCTCTTCCAACATCGGATCATCAAGGAAACGGAAACATGAAACTGCTCATACCACCTCATCCAAGAAGCAGTGCTCTGACCTTCCACTCATCAACATGGAACGAATCTTTCGCCACCCACCTCGCCCCTAATCCCATATTAAAGCACACCGGCTCGTCTCTTTCCTGACGACAATCTGGATTCTTCATCTGCACTCGAACAATCTCGTCTACACGTTTGGTCATATGTACATCAACCTCTTGACCTCTACGAAAACTCACGGCAAACTGAATAAAATCCACCGGTCTTCACGGGCAGCTCTTCTAGTCTTCACCCGTCGCTGCCTACTACACCTCACCCATCATCGTCTGCAGCTTCCCGAATGACGCCGTCATTCTGACTGAAGCTCTAGCCGGTTGACACTATCCAGTCACATTGAAATTGCTGTTTATCGTCCGCCTGTGGTTGTGTCTTTGTGCTTCTCGTCATGAAATTCAGACAACAATTGGTTCTCAGCTTATTGACCCTATGTTCTCAGCCGAAAGAAGCCTCAAGGCCTTCGATCAAAAGCAGCTCTTCCAAACTTTCATTGAAGTCTTTCATTATGGCTCCATCTACCCACCTACATTAATTCACTGACAAGACCAGGAATTCAACCATAATAACAACATGACAACGAAGTGTCACCTTTCATCAACACGACAATTGTAGCATACACCACCACCTGTCGCCAGCGCCGATCATTTTGATCAGGTCGACAATTCTTCCAATAACTCATTCTTCACTGCTGGTCATCTGAAACTCTTCAGGACTAGCCAGCCATCAGAACCTCTGAACTGTCATCATTCTCTGCGAGATCTTGCTGACTTTATCAACCTCACCAACGGAATAAGTCTTGAACGATTCCATCTGGGACCTGTCCTCACGGCAAGACACACTGCCCTCATACAGTTTTAAGCCGATGTTCCTTAAAGACCAACATCTATCAGCAACCCGGAGATCTCCCCGACAATGACATGGGTCACAGCTCAAGAATTCAGGACACTGTCTACTTCCCTGACATGCCATAGCCAAGGGCCACACCCTGACAAAGTCATTCCATCCTCACCGTCCACTTCTTCAGAAACATGACAAGACAAGAAACAATCCACACCATCCAGTTTTCTTTGTCACCGCCAGATGTGTCTTAGTCATTTTTGATTTCTACAAATTCATCCATCTGATGCCACGTCTGGGCTTCTGAACCAAGACGCAAAGACCCTCTGAAATGTCGAAGCCAATCATCCCTGCGCTTACAAACTTTATTGGCGACAAACCTGAAAGAACTCTGTCCAGCTCAAGCCTTACGCTTTACTTCTATTGAACAGCGTACAACGAGTGTCGAAGAGGTTGAATTCACCTTTTCCTATCTTTCTCCAAAGGAGCCAACGTAACCTCGGCCACAACGATCACAAGTTGGACCAACAAGGTTATCCACAAAGCCTACAACGATTTAATCGGCAACTGTGCAATGAACAACATCCTGTCACACTATCAAACTTTGGGCACTTTCGACTTCATAGGGATGCCATAGTCAAGTCTCCATTGCATAATTCTTCCAGATGCATCATGGAGAAGCCAAAATGTCTTCACGAGTCACTACTTCTGGGACATGTCAAGACAAGTAAATAAATGGGCTGCACTGTCTGTAGACTAGGTGTAGTAAGCCAGATGTGTAGCCCAACTCCTTTAAGCACTTAACAGAAACGAAGACCTCCAAAAGACAGAAGAAGACCCTGCACACACTCAAACGGACCACCACATTGCAGACAACCCATATTCCTGTTTCTGTTCATTTTCAACAAAGTGCAAAGTTTGTAAACGTTTGGGGGAAGCCAGCTCGCAACCTGGGGTAACCCGTCATGTGGTGCCCGCCACCATTTATTGTCGAGGTCAACTGTAAATGCAAGAAATTTACAGGTAGTAGATATTTTCGTAAACGGCACATAGAAAGCCTATTTTATCTGGGAGGTCAAAATTAGTTTCTATTGCCTAACCGAAAATATATACTACCTATAAACCCACCCTACCTCCCCTCTTGAGTCACCGCCATGACATATCGAGAGGAAAAGTGATGGCGGCCGGCCCGGGCCAAATGCTTTTATAGGAGCATGCTTTTGCACAGCTGGCCGGATCTAGAGAGCGAAAAACCTCAAGAGAGATATGGAGCATCCAAGAACTGAATGCAATCGATCACAAATGTAACGCTCAAATTCAAAAACAAAAATACTCTCAATACGGTATTTTTCGAATTTTCGATAGGCCTAATACTCCGAGTGGTGTTAACTTCGGTCTCTCCTATCTTCGTCAGGCTTCCTTTCTTGTACTTGCTTCTGTTTTACATTGCCACGAGTGCTAGTGTTTTTGAAAATGCGTGGAAACCGTTGCCCACTGTATTTCTCGCTTGTCGTCTGCTCAACGCTCGCACGATCCCATTTGCGCGAGAGGTGTGCTTCCAACTCTTTACTAATCAGGAACTTGATGTTAGGGTTTGACGGCCCTTGTAGATTCACGAGAGGTTGTCCGCTCGCCAAACAGTGTAAGTCCTCTTAGATGTAAATCCCTTTTACTATTAGACACTAGCAGAGCTGTAGTTTGGTCTCAATCGATTTTGTGCTTAGTATTCGTGTGGTGGGTGGCGATGCTATTTGCTTCATGCTCGTTTCTTACGTCAGCCGTGTTGTTTCACTGAGTATGGATTCCTTTTCGTGTTTCTCCTACATAAATTGCCTCGCCACCCACCGCATGAGTACTAAGAGTTGGGAGCACACCTCTCGCGCAAATGGGATCGTGCGAGCGTTGAGCAGACGACATGTGAGAAATACAGTGGGCAACGGTTTCCACGCATTTTCAAAAACACGAGCACTCGTGGCAATGTAAAACATAAGCAAGTACCAGAAAGGAAGCCTGCAGAAGATAGGAGAGACCGAACTTAACACCACTCGGACTATTAGGCCTATCGAAAATTCGCAAAATACTGTACTGAGAGTATTTTTGTTTTTGAATTTGAGCGTTACGTTTGTGATCGATTGATTTCGAACATTCAAAGTAGAAGATGGTTCATTTTTTAACTGAATGCAAGAAATTTTACAGGTAGTATTATTTTCGGTTAAGCAATAGAAACCTATTTTGACCTCCCCCCCCCCCCCCAGGTAAAATTGAGCTTTTTTCTTTCTTTCTTTTTTCTTTCTTAGGGCAAGGAGCCTCTCAAGGTTTAGGGGGAATGGGGTGCAAGAGAGATGATATCTCGTAGCCGATATTAGGCGCTATCACTGAACCAAGCAGTAATAATACATCTGCGTCTCGTACCGATATTTCAAATATTGATTTCCATTACTTTTCATGATCTGCATGTTGTGAAGTCAATGAACCATATGTGTAGACAAACAAAGTGGACCCTCAAGACACTGATTGTGCCCATACAAGAAATTTCTTGTAACAAGAGCACTTAAAAGTCGCTCTTTCTCTTGCTGCATGTTATTTACTGAATAATAATATTAATAAAGCCTTTCGAGTAATTTGGTGCCATTAATATGAACTTAATTTAGCTCAGCTGCCAGTTCGTCTAAAGCATGAGACGGATTCTTGCGTCACCATCATGGCACCCTCATCCCCCGCTGAAGGTGTAACACTGCCTACAGCAAGCAGGTGCATCTCAATAAATTCACATGAAACTGACAAAAAAAAGGACCAACTCATTTCAAAACTAGGCTAGGGAAAACGAAAATTACCATTTTAGAAGCAAACCAGTATTACGAAGTAACCACTATTTTCGGGTTGCTTAAATTGCTTGTTTCCTTTCTTTAACTGTACAGTCAAATTTTGGTATTTTAATTCTAAAAAAAATATAATACTGCAGAGTAGTAAGAATCAGATTGCACGATTAAAAAAATAGCACACGAAAACGAGCCCCAAAACTGCAGATTGGTAGCAGTTTCAAAAACCTTAGCGGACTTGCAATTATACCTTAGCAATGACATTTGACAAACATTGGTCTTCGTTTTGTAATTTAAAACTCTTTAATTAATATACTTTCTATGAACTTACATAATATATAGGTTAAAGATATATCTAATCATTTATGTATCTCGATTCGTCATCGTTTTTTACACTGTTTAATACTATTGAAATCTGTTGCGTTAAAAAAATGCTCAATTTGACAATCACTTGTAGTTTTACTTTTTTACTCTTTTCATGGCATTAAACGGTGTAGAGACGCGCACTGCTTAATTCGATAGGCTACTGAGCAAATCTTACTCGGATTTTTTGTTAATTATAGGTGGAATGGCGTGGACTAGTGGGTCTTGTGCCATGGTGTAGCTGCATCTCCTGCACATGCAGTAGCTTAATAGCCTAACAAAGCCTAAATCATATTAAAAACCAATACTGGTAAAAGGGACCAGCAAGTTCCGAATGGTTCGGTCCTTAAAAGTTAACCGCACCGACTAATAGTTCGAAGGTTAAATGAAAACTGGAACATTGCTATTTCAGTAGCAATGTTCAAGTTTTCATTTAAACATCTAAAGTATTATTCGGTGCGATTAACATGGCAAATGTTTTGGTGTGTGTTGATATCATTCCTTTGAAGAGTCGAACTTCGGAACTTGGCGGTCCCTTTTACCAGTTTTGGTTTCTGATACGATATCACTCCTTTTATTTTTGTTAACTTGTGTATTAGACTCAGCTCAAGTAGCCTGCAGATGTGTAATAATGTGCCACGTCAAAAATAGCTTGAGTGGCCATTTCCAATAGTTTAATTTCATATCACTTCTTTGAGAGGTCGAGCCATTCTCAACTTAGTGGCCTCTTTATCAGTTTTTGGTTTTGTTTTAGTTTTCTTAATTTTTTTTTTATTTAGTTCATCACTCATGTGTGAGGTCGAACCATTGTCAACTTGGTGGCCTCTTTACCATTTTTTTTACTTTATTTTGACATTTTGTTTGTTTTTCGTGAATTGGACGTGGACACAATTTCTTTGACACACGTTGTTTAGATTTGTGACGACACACTAGCGTGTGTCTAGATGCGCACGTCGGTATACACGTTGTCATTGTCCGAACTTTGGCCGTCCGACGACTAAATAAACTACACTTTCTTTTCTTTGTGATGGTAAGATTTGCTCGTTTGAAAGATATGGCACAAACCATTAAATTGTTGTGAACCTGTAATTAATGCAGTTGTGTTAAATTGTGAAAAACGTTCTTCAGGGACAAAAAGGACCAAAGAATATACCTGATCTCTACAACTTTTTGTAATTTATTTTTTGTTTTTGTTAGTATGGCCCTGTCAAAACCAAACCAACATAATAAACACATCAGTATTAAGTCAAAGTAAAGAACTTATGACTTACAGAATTCGGAGGGGATCTCGTTATTTACCAGACAGGTGTTCATGCGGACTGAAGCTCTCGCAAATAACAGTTATGCGACTGGCTTCGTAATGCGACTGGCTTCGTTCCTCCCCTCCCCCCTACAATAAAAAAAAAAACACTCAACAAAACGTACACAATACCACCATTCGCGTAAACGTGCCAAAATTTGGCTTATCCGACTTCTTCCTATACGCAGAAGGCTTGAGAAGGTTTATTGATGGGAAGAAATGGCACATGGAGTAGCATGGAGTTAATGTTGTTTTCGTTGTTTCGTATCAGTGTATGCTGCAGTGACCTAGGAATACTCTGGACAACGATGCGACGGATTGGTCACTGCCCTCCATCATAAAAGCTTCAGTCTTATAATTCAGGGTTCGTACACGGCCTCGAATTCCTTGAAAAGCCTTGAATTTGAAAACCGAAAATTCAAGGCTTGGAAAACGTAAAAAATCTGAATTGTTGCTGTCGGAGCCTTGAAACGGCCTTAAATTTTGTGAGTGTACTTTGTTTGGAATGAGGTTAAGGCCACAAGACAAGAGTAATAATAATTTAGGTATAAAATTAAATAAATGACTAGAAATAGTTTGTCAGCAAAATCTATTGCTTGTGAGAAGAGTGCTTCACTCGGGTTGAAATGGGGGACAGTGGTACCGTGCAATGCAAGCAATTCTTGCCGGAAGGGGCAGCAGAGCAAGTACTGCTGAGCAAGTTAACTTAAAGGTAATTTTGAAAGCCTTCTGTGCAAAGATCCTTGGAGACGTTCGTTGCCGATGCAGTTCGTTCTAGAAGATCACGAACGTTAGCAGCTTCTCCACAGCTCTTGAAGTAATGAAAGACGTTCCACATTCCCCTTGCTTGGCTATGTAAAGTTTCTCCCTTTTTGCTTACGCTTACGCGATCCGAAATTGACGCATTTTTGACTAACTGTTGGGCGCTTAAATTGATTACGTCATGGCCGATGACGTTTTGTTCCAGGCCTAATCAATCGCCGCGTAATGACCATATAAGGCAAACCGTTCTTTCTTGAAAAAAACTATAGGGTTGAAAAGCTTTGAAAAATCCTTGAATATGGTTTCGTCTGCAATGGACGAACCTGGCTTATTGTTCGTGTTTTTCTTCTTCTGGTTGGGACATCTTTCTGTGAGCCTAGCGTTCGTATACTGAACTGGTTATTTTCCTTCATGTTTAGAGAGAAATGGCTAATGGGTGTTCTCCAGCTGTAGCGTACAATTCGTAAAGTATTATTTGAGAGAGAAAAACAACAACAGGAAATAAGTTATGGCCGAAAAACGTCGCCGGTTTGCCCTGCTTATATTAGCACTAGTTGTGCCCGTGTGCATGTTGCGCACCCCCCCCTACCCACCACCAGCACTTCCCTGCTCTCCCTTCCCCTGCCGCACCCTGTTGCATCCCGTTCCTGCACTCCTATAGTGTGGGTTCTGAATATCTCTCTGGCACCTCAAGTGTTTGGTCTTTGGTTTTAAATTTATCAAGCCGAAGACCGAACATGTGAATGGCTCCCACAATTACTTTAACCCCCACACTCCTGCCCCCTCTCGTATACGCATACGTGTTCCCCCATACACACTTGCCGCCGCCTCATTCCCGAAAATGTCGCCCCGTGACATTCCCCCTTGGTGCAGCCGCAGAAAAGTCGCTGGCGTGTGTTAGACTGAAGGCTAAAAAAAACCCTATCACTGAGAAATCCAGCTTTCAGTAAGTAAGTAATCCCATGTTTAAGTTAATCCTAAGAAACAATTCAGTTCGGTACCTCGCATTGCCCCCACACACACTTGCCCTGGCC
>JAHWFP010112866.1:0-13241 GCA_023313725.1 Lithobius niger
TGCCTAATTAGCTATGTCTACGGGCGTGGGGGTGGCGGGGGTTGGGGAGTAGAGGACGTAGGAAGGGTGATGCGGGGTCGGGGAGGGGCAGTGGTAGTTCAGGGTGGTGGCGTTTGTCTGCGTTACTAGGCTGAGAGAAGCTGTCGCTAATAGATGTGGGGGCGGCAGACTGGAATGCATTTAGGAGAGCTCGGCTGAGCTGAGCGTCGACGCTTGGGTATTGAACGGTCGCTACCTCTCGCTGCCCGCCATGTCCACGAGTTTACTGTACATACGGAAGATTGAGCCATGAATGCGGTGTTGCTTCTTCAGGTGTGTTTGTGGTTTTTTTTTTTTTTTACTTACTTTTTATTTGCTTAATGCTTGTAAACAAATATACCATAAATCGCCTAGTGAACGCCCATGGTCTGTTAAAATTAATTCGGTAAAAAAAAGGGGATGGGCCTTAGCAAAGTTATCCATCCATCCATCGAAAGAAATTCGGCGTTTATGCGACCTTTCACGTACGTGATCTGGGTTCGGTCTTGCTATACATTTGTTATCATTCGTTCAGGAATATTAGTTTATTCAGTTTGCTTTAAAAGGACATGAATCCTTCCAGTATATCATGCGACCCGTTGAGAATATCGTTTACAACATTTACACGGGTTAGAGTTAACGTAGCAAAATGACATCGCACGCAAGAAAAAAAAACAAGAAAATGAATGTGTTGTCAACATTTACGTACGTTTGAACTAATGTCGTAAAACTGAGTCATGCAAGAAAGCCAACAGGGATTTATGTCCCTTTAAGTATGAAGCTTTGAGTTATTTTTGTGCAGAAATACCAAGATTTAAGAGGATAAAACAATGATTTCCTTGAATGCATGAAACGTTTAGTCAATTTCTAGCAGGAAAATGACGATCTAAAATGCTTTAAGGTCAGATATGAAATAACCTAGTTACAGCCTGTATAGGAAATTTCACGATTTCTGACCTTAGAGCATTTTAAGGGCTTGGGCCGCAGCTTTGACAGGACTGTTAATAGTACAATAGGCGATTTACGGTACCTTCAACATATTCAGTTTTAATGACCTTTATTAATCGCTCAGTTATCCGTGTAACTAGTATGCTGTGATCCAAGGCGGGAAAAAAAATTATTATTTTTCGTGGCACCCGTGTCTTCGTGGATACTTACGGGCGTGAACGGTGTCCCGTCTTAAAAACTTGGAATTACATAAATTAATACAGACTTCACACTATAAAATTGCGGCTGGAACGAGGGAGGGCCAGTCGCTTCGGAATTTTTACATGTAAAAATTCTCAGCCTGAGAATCAGCGGCCGTGTTCACCCCCTCTAGTGAAGGAGTGAGTGGTGTAGTCTCTATCCCTCTACAAAAGGATTAAGCCATGGAGCAACACCAGGAAGATAGGGTCTTTTGTGCTGGAAGAATGATTTTACGCGTCGATTATACGCTGGCCTGCTTCGGCCGGTAAAATACAAGCTGCCGAGTTGGACCGGAAACAATCTGTCAGTTCCCGAACCGAATTTAGTAGTGTGAAATGGTGAGCGTACACCCAGCGCAAGACAAATATAGTAGAGTGAAATAAGTGTAGTAAACAGTAATTTGTATCAAGATGCCAGTATTTCGGCGGACCGCATTAATAGTGATCGACACGTACGCTAACTTAATGTTGCAAAGTCGTTCATTTTCCTAATTTTTCTCTCATGAGAAACGGTCTTGCTACATTTCACTCTAACCTATATGTAAATGTTGCAAAAGCTTTTTTCGCGCAGGATGCTCGAATATAGTGAGAAGGTATGTTTTTTTTTTAAAGGGGTAGCGTTGGCTTCTTAACAACAAAAGCTCCTTTACGGAATGGTTTTATCACTTGTGACAGTCGTTGACATTACAGTTTGTCATTAAATAAATGCGGATGCAAACCTATTTACGTTGCCTTGTGGACTTAAATGTCAGACTCCCTGAGCGGGGAATCGAACCCACGACCTTTGGAGTCCTACCACTCAGCCATACTGACATGGCCAGTTTGTCATTTGTTAGCAAACGTTGATTCTTCAAAGGGGAGAGTTCTGTGAATTCATGGTAGACGTGTATGATTGAGTCGCGATGCATGGATAGGTATGGGGAGTGCAGTTTCGGGCGCCGTTAAGAAATTGTCAAATCTAGAAATGTATCGCATTAATTAGAATAGTTATCAAGTAGCCTAGTCTGAACTTCAGTGTGAAAGTATTTGTAGGCGCCTTCCATTTTTTCCTCAATCATCAGGCTTAGGGTAAACATACCTTGCTGGAATAAAAGATGTCTAACATACATAGGCCTGTTTAGTTGGCATACACAATTTTAATTCGGGGAGTTCGTGTGCGGTGGCTCATACGAGTGGCCAATCCCAAAGCAGGCTACAATGTATGATGAAGGAAAAAAAGTCCTTAAGTCCATTAATTAGTATATTGTGTGAATCAATAACCCTAATTCTTTCTTTGAAATTTCGGCTAGAATATTTGCTGTGCAAGACAAAAGTGGAAATTGTGAAGACGCTGTGTACATCATTATGTATCCATATCAGCCTTGACATGCCAACTATGTCGAGAATGTGTACTACCACTTGTAACACAGCCCGTTACTGTGTACTGAGCTGATACACAATGGTGTACTGTTGTTGCACAGCGACTCCAGAATGAGTAGATTGTATGGATACCCATCTTTACGGTATCATGTTATTACTTCCCATGGTTGTTCTGCTGTAGGCCTTTAATTTAAATATTGACGTAGCAGGTAACGCCGTTTAATTTCGACTAAGTGACCCAATTCATTAACTAACGTGAGCTTCGGCTGCTGTTTGGTTTGCTATGTATTATAACTTAGTTATGCAGACGTGTTTCCAATTAGCGTCACTTGTCTTAGGTAATGGACGTGCTGTTATCCCTATTTTAAGGTAGCCTATACTAATTTGACGTGGTTTAGCTCATTAATCGGAGGGAACAGATTTATACTTTGACCGCTGATGACAACCGAAACGTCAATTTATGTTTCTTGAACAATTTATATTACATCTAGCGATAAATCGGCATTTTGTATGGCTCACCCAGTTTTAAAGCAGACGTGTGCGTTATGACGTATTCTATAAGGACCTTTGTATTGCATTACCGCGTAAAAGTTAAGCGCAAAGGATTCAGGGTGCATTTATAATATTGATTTCGACGCGTACGCGTGACGCTCGGCGCGTGAAACTAGAGTTTTTCCCATGCTCAATGCTTAAGCGCGACCATTTACAATCGTAGAGCAGGTGGGCCAACGCACGCGTTTTGCTATTTTCAAGCGTCACGCGAATATCTACTGGACCTAGATCGGTGAGCGCCAAGCGACGCTCGCACGCTTAGTTGTTGCATGCTGGGATAAAAAAATGGCGGCATCAACGGATTCCATCGGCGCGATCGGCGCCACAAGAAAGGAAAACGTGGTGTGCTAAAAGGTAGAATGCTCAAAATAAACTGCCAGATATCTTAATTACAGTGACCTTGACCCGTATGGCATCGAATCTTGGTGCTACAGAAGGGGGAAGTCGTGAAACAGCATAGTTGGAACGGAGTATCGGCCAGCATTATCAAGCTCACGCGCCGGCTCACGCGTTTGATTTGTAAATGAAAGAGCGTTTGCTTTAGCGTGACGATACCACGAGCGGGCCAAGCCGAGTTTCCGCGCGCACTGCTTTGCTCATGAACTTGTGTACGCGTCGAGCGTCGAGCGCCACGCTCACGCACAAGCTTTTATATTGTAAACGCAGCCTCAGGTTGAAACACGTGTAGCGCGCTTATGGTGACGTCCAGAGAAATGGAATTTCTTGCTTGATCCCAATTTACTCCTTCCTCGCTTCCCTTAATGTAAATGGTCAGCGCACCAGACTTGTCTGTTTCCCGAATGACCGCTTTTGGATTCACTTTCCACGGCTTGTTGGTTTACCAAATTAAGTCTCGCGTTTGATTCTCGTTTGGTCTAGGTGCGAGGTCCCGTCCACGCACACAGTCGCGCCTGGACCTTTTGTCCCTTGTCGTCCGCCAAGTGGTCATCGTGGCTGAGCGGTGAGAGAGCTCAGTCTGGTTGCTGGAAGTTTGCGAATCTGGTCGAACCCCTGTAAAAGGGACCTTGGCAGAGTCCCCGCCAGGACTGCCGACCAGGATAGCCTGAGAGGCTACCATGCTCCTTCAGCAGCTATGAGAACTATTCTGGCCAATTCTGAACAATCTTTCGGCCCCTACGATGATTGGAGGTTTCCCGGTTCAAATCCCCGGATTGGCTCCTCCCTTTAGCAGATATATCTTCTCAAAAAAATCTGGTTATGTTCAAAATTGAGCCGGTTCAGCCATACGAGCATTTAATTGCTTCGGCTGACTTACGGCTCAAAGAAATTAATAAAAAAATTAATTAATTCGGCTTTTATACACACCGTCGAATTCCTCCTACGCGCATGTGCGTGCGACATGCATGAGTACGCAGCCTAGCCGTACAAGAACGCCGACCAATAAGGGGCCCGCTTTCTGTGGCAATGGACTTCATGCCGTGCAGGAAAGCCTAGTGTCATACACAATATCCGGCTAAAACATCGCCGCCGAAACATCACGTGACAAAAACATATCGGACAAAACGTCGCGGGGACAAAACATCGCACGGTCAAAACATCGCACGGAAATTACATCGCTGATACAACATCGCGAACAATAATATCGTCAACGAAACATAGCACGGATGAAACATCGTGGACGGAACATCGCAAATAAAAAAGAAATTGTTGCTGTTTAAAATATTTAATAAGTTGGAAGTTAACTTTAGAAGGTGGAAGTTTTGTCACACACACTGAACAAACCACTGCGAGCATGAGCCAAGCGTGTAACAATTCCAAAAACTATAGCCTAGTAAAATTTAAAACAGTAAAATTAGTGAACCATTATATGTGTTACTGTTTTTCGTACATGCAAAATGTAGCGTATCATGGTCCGCCGATCCTATTACCTGCTTGTACGACGGACCATGACCGTATCCTGGTATCTAGGATACCCGAAATAATCGCCGTCATCCGACAGAATCCCACAAAGCACCTAATTTTTTGTGTACTTACACTTAAAAACAAATACATGCTTTTCATCAGACAATTTTACAATCTCAGCAGACACCTTTACCGTAAATCGCCTATTAAACATCCATGTGCCATTCAAATTAGTTCGATTATTACTTTACTAGTTTATTTAGTTTGCTTTATATATGAAGCTTTAGTTTATTTTGGTGCAGAAAAATCACGATTGAAGGCGATAAAACATTGATTTCCTTCAACGTATGAAGCTTTTAGTCAATTTCTTGGAGAAAAATTACGATCTCAAATGCTTTAAGGTCAGAAATCGTGACATAACCTAGTTACAGCCACAGCTCCCCTTCCCGGGGGGGGGGGGGTGTAACTAGATAATTTCACGATTTCTGACCTTTAGCATTTTAGCGAGGGTGGGCCGTTACTTTGCCAGAACTGTTAGTGTTAATACGCGATTTACTGTATGTTCTGGATACCAGACACTTGGGTAGATTTAGTATGTATGCTATTTTTATCTGTCTGTCTACATGATAACTTTTGATTCCATTGTCAAATTCTATTCAAATTGTCAAGTGCATTCTGTGCTTTATTCTTGGAATTTATGTTCGACAATCAATAAAATTGTGCAAGCCGTTTCGGAGATTTTGATTGGCATATTGAAATTAACCAGACATTAATTAGATGTATTCAGGAAAATTATTCAGAAATTAATGTACAATATAAAAGGGCATAAAGGAAAATAGGAAATAAGCCATCAGCGAAAATCAGACACTAAAATAACGTAGTACAGAAAGCCACCTTTATGCACTTACATATAATTCAAGTGACGTGACCCAGATTCGAACGGGCATACCGGTCCATCACCAGGTCGTTGCCATACCACCTTTGCCGATATGGCTTTTGCGATGTAGGGTGTAAGACCTATTTGGTATCGTTAAAACAAGTAGCTGCAGCGACTACTTAGTTCCAACTGGTATTCTGTACCGCTGCTTTCAAAAATGTTGAGGCGCACACCTCTGTCACGCACTGCAACAGCGTTCTCTGTTATAATACAATCTTTTAGGCCTATTTTAAATTTAAGGTGTAACTGTCTTAGGTCTAATTTTACCTACCGTTTTAATTTCGTTAGTAGCTACTTAGGGAGACTGAATACAGATGCAAACCTATTAACGTTGCCTTTTGGACTTATATGTCAGACTGCCTGAACGGGGAATCGAACCCAGGACCTTTGAAACCAAAGGCCGACGTCCTACCGCTGAGCCATACTGACACGGTCTGAAAGGAAACGTCCATACGCAGCATTTAACACATGCATATCTTTATTATAATATCGGAGGCCGGCTAAAATTAAAAGGAAAGCCTAAAGGAAAAACCACTTCTCCCCTCCTCGCGCCCGTATTGAAAATGCACTCTCCCACTCTACCTGCAGCCAAAAAGGAGCCAGGCATGAGTGGTCGATCAATCTGACAAGTCGTCGGGAAGACTGCCGGGAAATGTGTCCCGGGAAATGTGACCGGCCCCGTGCATAGCACGGGCTTCCTCTACATATAAACATACACTATCCACTCGCCGCTGGAGGGATGCTTATTTGCCGCGCCATCCTCCAAGTGAAACGAATGGAACACTCAAACGTGAAATAATGATTAAAGACGAGAAAACCAAAGCTCACAAGAAATAACTAAATACAGATGTAACTAAATACAGATGTAAACCTATTTACGTTGCCTTTTGGACTTATATGTCAGACTGCCGGGCAGCCTGAGTGGGGAATCGAACCCAGGACCTTTGAAACCAAAGGCCGAGGTCCTACCGCTGAGCCATACTGACACGGCCCTTTGGCTTTCCCGGAGAATTGGGTTCGACAGGAGTAAAGTGAAGTTTTTTGCTCCAGGTGGTCAAAACGCAGTAGAAAAAAATTATGTGTAAAACTATGATACAAGCTTACAGAAAACAACTGGAACAAAGGTCCCACTTGAGAAAAATTCGAAATAACAAAATTGAATTACATATAAGCAAAATGTATTAAAATATATACTGTGAAGAAGAATTTTTTAAAAACGAAGCAAAACAAAAACGGACCCAGTAATAGTGACAATGTGGTAATAAAACAAACGACTGTTACTGGAATGCACTAATATAGAAACAAACCCTATTTCATGATACCAGTGAGACTTTTAACTTCGCCCGCCTTTGGTTAGTAACCATGAACGAAGCTCTTTGCTAAATTTGTGATTATTCGTTTCGTTGCGAATGGCAAAAGGAACCTGGTTGTACACTTTAGGAGCAATGTATAGGACACAACTTTATGAGGCCTTTATTAGGCCTATTCATTTATGAAACACGCTGTGGAGACTTGGCTTTGCCGTGGCAACGTGATTTTTAGCCCTGATTTTCAGCTTTTGGGCCTAGTTTTCAGCTTTTATGCCTATTTTGTTACCTGCCGTTTTTATTTCGTAATTAGCAACTAACGGATAATTTGGTTCGAGCGTATAGGCTTATTCATCCATGCAAACGGTGTCGAGACTTTTACATGAAGCTCGTGTGTCTTTAACGAAACGCTTTTTTTTTTTTACTTCTCTGTACGTTAGCGTGTCTCCTGTAGTGGTTAAATGCGTCGATCAAATGTTATTATTTCATTGAAATACGTCGAGAAAGACTGTTAGCTGTAAGGAAGCAACGATGTTTTAATTTGCCGTGTTTTTAAACTAATTTTTGGCCGCTGCATCTAATGGTGAAAACCGTTGGTGTTTATTTGATACCGTTCTAGAGGTGAAAAAGGCGACGGACGGACGGCAAAGTCATTGCATATAGTCTTCTCAGGGGTTTCGGCTGTACAGAATACTTAGTATTCAATACTAAAAGTAGAACCTTTTTTTTAAATTAATTTTTTGATCCTTAAGTCAACCGAAGCAATTTAATGCTTGTATGACTGAACCGGTTCAATTTAGAACATTACCAGCCTTTTTTCTGAGAAGAAATATCTGGTAAAGGGCGGGGCAAACCCGGTGATTTGAACCGGGAAACCTCCGATCATCGTAGGGGCCGAAAGATTGTCCAGATGGTGTTGGTTTTCAAAATGGCATCAAAGCTTATGCACCCTTCCAGTTACCTTGCAGAATAATTGTCACAGTCAGTGTTCAGTTTGCAAATGTCACTGTGCTGCAAACGTAACTTAGCTTTTGCGTCATTTTTGCCTTTCTCGTTCTATCGTTCCTTCGTTTTACATTTTCCACATGTGACCCGGTCTAAGTAACGGCCATAGTGGCGCAACATTAATAAGCGTTATCTCTTTTAACAGCGCATGCTTTCCGTCGTAAATAAAAGCGGTCAAAATTAGTTTGTCTCTCATATTATGAACGTCGAGTTGCGTGTTTTTATTTATTTTTTCCTACCTCCTTTCGTTTTGTGTTTCATCTCCATCTTCTGTACGTTGCGTGCGTTATTTTTATTTCTACATTTTGCAGCGTATTTTTATTACATGAGTTGTTATGAAAACGAGTTTCTGTCAGCAGGCGTCTGGGTCGTTTAGCGGCGACCCTCATTTCGCGGGTGTCACTGGCTCGAGTCCCGCAACGATGATTGGCACCCACGCATCGCCAGGCAAGACTCGCCCAGCCACGACGCCCGCGAAATTGAGTATGGTGCACAACTGTCCCATAAATACGTGCGACGTGTGTAACTGGTAATAAGGAAAGCAGCAGTTCATTTGCGTTGTAGAGTTGCAAATTTTCTAAGCTTTTTTTGTAGCCCATTTTTGTGCTCGTTTTCGCTGAGACAGCTATTTGTGTTACTCTTCTTAGCGCTCCTTGTATCCAGTTACTGCTTGAATCGAATTTCTGACCTTTTCCTAAACGATTTTTTTCTCTATTTTTTTCTTTTAATTAAATGTAAAAGAAAATTTTGATCTAGATTAGTAGCAGTGGTCAGGTGTTTGATTTAACCTTTGATCTAACACTCGGTGCGATTAGCTTGGCAACTGATGTAGTAACTTGGTGGCAGCCTTTTTGGCTCTGATATCACTACTTTGATTGGCTGAAACTTGGCGGGTTCGTTCACCCTTGTGGGTTTTGTTTTAGATTAGATCAACGCTTTCCATAAAATTGTACGAATTTTTAATGCTGGGATTCAAGACGAATAACAGGGTTCAAGCAGTCTGGAAAAAAAACAGGAAATAGTCGGTGAAATAGTGCCTTGACCTCTTCAGGACCCCAAAATTAGGGGGGGGGATGATAAATACATTGTTAAAGGTACATTCCTCCCAGTTTGCTTTCCTGTACCAGCTCAGTTTTGCAACATTAGTTCAGATGTGTGTAAATGTTGCAAAGAGGCGTTAATTTTTTTTCCTTTGCCAAGAAATGGGATTGCTACATTCACTCTATCTTATGTAAATGTCGCAAAAACTATATCGAGCAGGTTGCTGGAAATTAGTGAAAAGGTATGTCCTTTTAACTAATTAAAAAAAAATGCTTTTCGGGTAGCATTGATTCTAATAACTGCCCTTTCTTCTCCTGCTCTCTCCCCCCTCCCCCCGGACAAATAATGTTCTACTTAATTTTTTTCTTTGAGGTCGCAGCCTGTATTAAACGGCAAATTAAAACGCAAAACCGGTTTTAATACAATTTGCCATTTTTTCCCCAGTTCACCCATGACCGCAGATAAGTATTTAAGTTTTGTTCACAATTCCTTGATAAAGTCCTGGGAAATTTTCAAATGAAAGTTTCCGTACGATCCCTGAAATAAGAATCCCAAAGAGAGCCAATGGCATGTTTTTTTTTTTTTTTCAAATTCACATAATAAACTGCCATTAGTGCTTATTTCATTGAGATACCAACAGGACGCTCTATTTCCATTTGCTGTGGGCAACGTTTCTCTTAAAAGTCTCCCGTTAATGATCTTGGTGTTTTGCTGCTATCTAACTGCCTGTTCACTGATCATATTACCAGCGCTGTTAAGAAAGCATTCAAAATGCTCGGCTTCTTGAAGAGATCACTTTTTTTTTTCGGCTACTATTACCTCTGCTAGTGCTTTTGCTTTCGAAGCTGTCTAAAGGCAAAGCATTATCAGAGGTACTAGTAGCCGCAATTACCGCTAGGGCCCCGCGTGGTACTGGAAGAAGTAGGTTGCTATATCTAGTTAACTTTCTAATCTATGGTAACACTGATGGCGAGCCCGCTAAGGAGTCCAAGGACCGACATGAAAGCACTTGTTTTTTATTAAGTGTTGTAAATTTATTGGTGGCCCCGTTCGGGATTCGAAATGTATTTAGTTTGAAATAAACTTGTTTCTTTGAGTCCATACGTGATTAGAAAAAAACCAGGTTGTAGGGACTGCTAATCAGTGCCGATCGTCTTGGCGTACATTCTGCTTTGAGCATATATTACATACACCAAGGTGTGGGTTTATTATGTATACCAAGGCGTTGGGGCTATATAACACAAGGATATAGAAATCCGTGGGGTTGTACTGAATACGGCCGACGTGGGGCTGTGTGCTTATAAGAGACTCTATCTGCTTTGCCCGTAGGCCCCTAAAGCTGGAAATTGTCACTCTTAAAAAAGAGATTTGGTCCTGGTGCGTGCCTCTTTGAGCTGTTTAATAATGCCCCCCAAATGCAGTATCGTTGCTCTCCTACCTCTCGTTTCCTAACAGTATGTATGTATGGCTTGCTTGGCTGTGAGTGAGCGTCGAGTTTTGATAGCGATGGCGCTGTGCCAGGAGAATATTTCACCAAGCAAACTCTCTTCATCTCGCGCACAGAGCCACTTTCAGAGTATAGGTTTTTCGTTCCGGTGCGCCTTCGTTGTCGTTTAGTGTTTGCGCAAAAAAAAAATGTTGATGGTGCATTTCGTGTTCTTTAGGAGCAGAAGTGGAATTGCATTTATGTCCAGAACTGCATCTGTCTAATGATCAGTGTTACGTACCGGCAACACCGGAAGTCCCTTATTAACAGCCCTGGCAAAGCAATGTGCCCACTCCCACTCCCCTAAAAGGCTTTAAGGTCACCCCCCTGGGCTGTAACTACGTAATTTCACTATTTCTGGCCTTAGAGCATTTTAGATCGTTATTTTTCTGCTAGAATTTGACTACATGTTTCATACATTCAGGGAAATCTGTTTTATCATCTTAAATCTTAAATTTTCCTACTCCAAAATAAAGCTTCATACAGAAAGCAAACTACTAAACTTAAATTCCTGAACAAATGAGAATAAAGGCATTGCGTTAATGCTAGACCGAACCCAGGTCACGTGCTTGAATGATAGCATAAACGCCGAATATTCCGCGATGGAGTTAGGCCTAAACACCCACACTACACAAAATTCAGATTCCAAAAATCAAAATTATGTCCTTGTTACGGCCCACCCCCTTTTCTATAGAATTCATTTGAACTACCTATGGGAATTCCAGACTGATACAGCATTACATTTCGTATACTAATGGCTGCTGAATTACTAGGTTTTTGGAATTTTGTTGATTCTGAAGGCTGATAAAGGTTAGCTGGATTGGTTGCAGAGGTGTTCATAAAGTGACGGTTCAATAGACTGCCGACAGACTGACAACAACTTTGATTAATTGCAGTCAAACATCTTCATCAAGAGATAAATAGCTATCCCTCCGCTACTCCCGTTATTGCCATGCATTAACAGTATTATTGCTCCAACATTTCTGTGTGTGGCGAAACATCGGAGCCGGGAAATCTTTCTGTAATGTTTTGGGAAGCTGTTGGCCAAAAGCGCAGACTGGAAAAAATGGTAAATTACTTTTTGAGTGGACGGAACAACACGCTAGGGAGACAGTTTGGAATTTATTCAGCACATCAAGTCCTCAGTATTCACCACAGATCTTGTTGCAATACTTTCAAGTGACGAATGTCAGAAGTAAATGTCTTCGACATTACGGACTGACATTACAGACTGCCGCCGCTTCGGTTACTGATGTGGTATCACGCGACTTTAAACGACCTCATAATAGAGTCACGTCGCGCCGTTTTGATAGCCAATTTGTTCCTAAATTTGTTCCTCAGACTTCGAAATTAGAAAGGGAAAAAAGGAAAGAAAATTTGATGTGGAAAAAAGGGAGAAATTAGGTCCTAAAAATTTAGGTTTCCGTAGAGAAATTTAGATATTTTAAGTGCGGCAATTGAAGCAGCTAAACCTCCAAGGACACAAAATGAATTCTTGAAATTGCCTATAAAATAGAATACAATGACGTGGGTAAGATTTTTAAGCACTTATGTGTCTCTTTGGTGTTCATAGCACAATTTCTTGATTGATCGTTCATTGGAAGTTAAAGATAAATCTGAGTGCGTGGTATACACAACGAGTATAATCGAATATCCTCCTATCGTAGAATCCAGGAGCAACAGTGAAAGCCAGTGTACGGTTATCTCGGAAAAATAGTTTCATGAAATAAATCTGTGTAGTCAGGACCTGATGCCGGGCCTTTCGATTACATGTTGACTGGCCTTACCTCAATTACTGGTCTCACAATGACACAGGAATTTCTTCGTCTAGATGGCCGAACTAACTTTTACTGCAGTTCCTGAGGTAGTATATTGTGACACTGGGCTTCATGGTATTGCACGAAGTCAAGATATCACTATAGAAGCAACTCTTAAGGTGGCTTTACAACCAAGCACTCGGTGTCATGTTTAGACATGCTCCCGGATATGCATTGGCGTGAGTTTGCTTCAGCAGGCATTCCGTGGGTATAAAAACCCCAAAACCCTATCCAAAGAGACAAGCTGCCATAGGTTAGCCTAAAACGTCAATCAGATCAATTTGATCAAGTCTGGTGCTTTAAACCTGAGAAAGAAAAAGGAGCATCGTGATTTCAATTCAGATCTAAAACCATTGCATTGATTCAGTTACTTACATTTCGTCATCATTAAGTGGCAAGTGCTGCCACATCTTGAGAACCGATCCGACCTTTAAAACCCGTGACCTCTCTCCTACTATTTTTGTTTGTTTATTTAGTTTGTTAAAGAAACAAACGACTCTTGAACACCACTTGTTGAAACTTTCGTTGTTGTTCTTGAGGGCGTATATTCGTAGATTGGTCATCGCTAGATTGGCACACTTACTTTTGCTGCAGTTCCCAGGGGAATATATTCGATGACACATGAAGTTTCTTGTCTAGATTGCCACACTAACTTTTGCTGCAGTTCCC
>JAHWFP010112866.1:13569-36401 GCA_023313725.1 Lithobius niger
GAGGGAGTATATTCGTTGACACATGAACTTTCTTGTCTAGATTGCCATAATAACTTTTGCTGCAGTTCCCGAGGTAGTATATTCCCATGTCCTCGTGTGTGCAGCTTCTTTTCTATTCATGTACTATCATTTAGCTATTGGCCTCGTCGTGTGTCGGCTCTTGGCTACTTTGGGCAGCCCTTGGAGATCAGCCGGGAAGTCCGTTGTTGACAAGATGCGTAGTATACAAACAGTTTTTATTTCCTAAAGTGAAGAAAACGCACTATGTTCACATTAAAATGTACATTAAAGGCACTATGTGTACAGTATATGTACATTAAAGTGGTGTTGCCAGATGTAACTGCGTTAATAAGACTAAAGTGTTTGTCGACTGTAGTCTCTTGCTTCACACACGCGTAGGTGTTAAATATAACTGCCTTCAACACATGACTGTTGGTTGCTGCCAATTTTTTTGTTGCATCTGCCTGCGACTGAAGGATGACGTGTGTCTTCGACGTATGAAAAACAACCGTCTTGGGAACATCGCAGGTCAACTCACATGCCGCCAACTTGTGTTTTTACACCCTTCTTCGTCTCCCTACTGCTTGCCTGCGACCCACCTCGTCGTTTTCCAGTCCATTTGCACTGATCCTCGGGGCCACCCGGCATTTTTAGGGCCCAAATCAGCGACAGAAGAAAGTGGTGCCAAAGATTCATGAGTAGACAAAAAAAAGAGACCCACGCCGCAGCTTCCTGAGAGCGTAGAGGAGACAGTTTAGAGGATTCTACCAACACAAATGATTGCCAACAGTTGCCCTCATCATTTCAAGCAGTTTAACGACGATTTCCACATCAGGTTTATTTTTCTGCCAGCAACGGAGGCCATGCTGCAGGTCTGAATTTTCTAGGCAATATATGAGAAATATCACCTGATATCCTACATAGCCAACTAGTCGTATCCCATTTGGGAAATAAACCTGTTCTATTAGGTGATTTGTTATGCCCAAAGCAATCTTACGCTACCAAGAAAAAATATACCATAATTGGTGTAGTAAGGGCGCGTTTATGCAAACACTCGCTTTTGCATTCTCGCAGCTAGAAGCTAGAAATCACCTCAAATTCCAACATGGCGGCGGTTTTATGTCTGCCGCCTCGCAACGAAAAAAGTAAATAACGTGAGTTCAGAAGCGTTTGGGAAAATTGTTTCGTCATGAGGAATTCTTTATATTATTGGCACGGATTATAAGACTGCAAGTATTTACTCAAACAAAGTCGGAATTAGCTAATACATTTAGCGTTGTTACCATGGCAATGACATCTTTGCCATCGCGATTCAGTTCTAGCTGCGAGAATGCATAAGGCGAGTTGTTGCGTAAACGCTCCCTAAGAGAGAAACGCTTGTTTACTTGAGCATTGTGACGGAATTTAGACCTGTACAGAACCCTGGTGGCAGACAAAATGACTGCAAGTGGAAATCTGTTTAATTATGTAAAATACTCTAATTTTCATGTAATGGCTAAAAATTAAGCTCTGTAAAAATGGTGAAACTCGAAACGGAACAGGGAGATTAAATGGACATTCCTCCCAGCGCCATTTTTCTCGATCCTCTACATCAAATACGGCCCCAAAGTTTTATTTACTTACCGTTAGTCAATCCCTAGCTAAAACTTCGTTTTAAAATGTGGCGTCTACGAGATCGGTAACTTTGGTTACTGCGTCCCGCGCGTATATAAACCTTTGCGCGCCTACAATAACCATGACGTTTCATTGTTTCCTGTTACGACGACACAGTTTTTGCGTCAGTGCTGTCACGTGACCTTCAATTCGTCTACTAGGCCAGACGTCGTTCCCCGTCGTTCACAAGAAGACGAGGACGGAAGTGACGTTGTAGCATTACTACGCCGAATCTCCCGACGGCAGTGCGTGGACACATGCTTGCGCGTGGCTGTTATAAGGCAGGCCGGTTGTTGCTTTAACTTTTTACAGCCAAACGTCCAATACATTGGACAGCTACTGAACGGCAAAGAACTTAGTCCCAACGCGCAACACGAGCTTTGTCCCCAGGGACAGCGAGCAGCAACAGCCTTATCTCCAAACCAAGTGATTGCCGGTTCAAATCCCGCGATTGACCCAACAGTTAAAAAAAAAGCATTCAGTTCGGTATGGGCAGTGAAGGGTTAAAGAAGATTACACTGATTCCACCAAAAGTGATGTTACTCTTCAGTCGTTTAAGAACGGACTCGATGATTCAGCGTGTGATGTGTTCACCATCATTCTTGCGTTGTAAGGGAGTTGTTAAGCAGTTTTAAGTTTAATACTGCTGGTGAATACGTTTATTTCTTATAGTCGAGGAATATGAATTGTTACCTTCTTTTAGCGCAGTGGGGACGTTCTGCGTGACGACAATCTCTGCCATTTGTTAATTATGTTTACATGAATAATTCCAGAAGCTGCAAGTCTGCACCATGATGATTTGGTCCCGGACAATTTGGTACGGCTATTTGGTCACCGCTAATTCGGTCCATAATGCAATTTTTTCTTCAAATGACGAACCACAACGAAACACACATAATAATGAAAAAAAAAATCCACGTGGTTTAACACCTCCAGTGTGTTCCAACCACAGGGCTATCTGCACATAAAGTCAACATCGCTCAACATGAAAGAAGCACCTTTAACTCATGAACTAAAAATGTGATACTAGGCGAAATAAGTTACTATGAGCAAATAAATTCCGTTGAATCCAAAAAAAAATGTTTGGAGTTAGCCACTTCTTTAACCGTTAAAGTCGATTCGAGATTTTTCTTCATTGTGGCCATATTATTGCTTCAGTCACGTTTTAGCAATTTAGGGGGAGAGTAATAGTTGCGCCGATTTAACGTTAGCTAACTTTACTCTTCCTAACTCCTACTTTTTCCCCCAACTTCTTAGTCGGTTTCGCAGATTCATTTTTTTCTTCTGAAAGCGTGTAAATTTACACGGTTGTTTTTTTTCCCTCTCTCGTAATCGGTTCTGCAAACTGCTCGTTGGGGATGCGTGGGGGGAGAGAGTTGGGGAAGGGGGGGAGGTACTGTCTACCAAGTTGTGGGCCACTTTAGCATTTTGCTTGCTTGCTCTCGTCGCGCATTCAAGTCAGGCCAAACATTACTCGGGTGCGAGATAACGAGTAATCCGTTTTCTCTGAACGCTGATAATGGACGGTGAATCGCGGCGGCAAATCTTGCTAATGCAGTCAGTGTATGCAGAGGCACGCCGCGCGCATTTAAAAACTAGCGAAAATAAAAGAAAGAATGAAAGAATCGGAGGGGGTGAGTTGGGGATGGTTTCGTGCGGGTACCATCCCCGCGCGGAGGGGTTGGGGGTAGTGGGGAGTAGACGGACGTCGCCCGCGCGTGTGGAGTGGCGCGTGGGACGACCGGAATGCTGTCTTGATGAATTGGGGTGTTTATCCCAGACGGGTCTCGCCCGACCCCTGATCTGAATACGAAAGTTCTGGATTGGTCAGATCAGAAGGCGGTGTGGGTTGTTTATGGGCTGCGCTACGCAGTACGTAAAGTTGAGAACTCGGTGATTTTTTTTTTCATTTTAAATTTATACCGATATTCAAGAAATGACAATGCTACATTTTGTAAATATTTATCTGCTCGAAACATTGAGATTCAAGGAGTTTTGTGATTTCAGCTTTACTAGATGTTAAAAGGACTTTCCGTCTCCCTATTTTCGTGCATCCTGCGCATGTATAGCTCTTGCAACATTTACACACGTTTGACTGAATTTATACTGCAAACCCGTCTCGTACGTGGGGGGCGGGGGGGACCGTTTGCAACATTTACAGAGTTTGAACTAATGTTGCAAAACTGAGTCGTGCAGGATGCATCATGAAAGCATGCTTGTTTAGATACGTTGTGAAATAAAATTATTATGTTTTAAATCAACTTTCTTCAAGAGTATTTCATTTGAAACAAGGGTAAATTCAGTTTCATGCAGATGAACTGTCTCAGTTTCGAACCTTACAAGATGGTAACGATGTGGGCGTTGAAGGACTTTTAGTATAGTAGCCGGTTCAGATTACAGAATGAGAAACAAAAGACAGACGACAAATGGCGGCATTGAAATCCTCCCCCCCCCCCCTCCTTCCCTGTCACGTGACTACCATGACAGACCAGCGACCCGCCAACAACATTGTTCGGCAGAAGATCACAAACCAAAGCAATGGACATTTGTGTGCTGTAGATAGGGCTGGTAGGGTTTAACAGTTAAAAAGATTTCCTATTTAGAGTCAAACTACCAACTTTTAACGTGGTGCGTTCCCATTCCTAATCTACTATTTTAAATTTATTCTGAAATTTAAATTCCTTCTATATCTTTATGTAGTTTATGTGTTTTGACATACTACCAATTTGAAAAACAACACAAAAATATTTTTACTACCTTATTTTGTACTTTTGAAGGCTTTCTGATACATTTGAGAGAGTCTTGGCGCATATCTTTGGCTCAGCATGAACTTCCATGTTAAACGCCAAACTTTGAACTCCTATAGTCTCGTTCAGAATTGACATAGACCAACGAAATTCGGTATTTGGGGTCGTGTCGTAACTATTTCACCACATTACAAATTTTAATGACAACAATCAAACCGTTCGGCGTCCACAGCATGGCCATTTCTTGTTGTTGTTGGGACTCTTTGCTCTCACCTGGAGACCGAACCACTGAACCGATTTTCAAGTTCTATAGCTTAAAACGTAGGGCTGGACAAGGCCTAGGGCCTTTCGCAGGCTATTTTAACGTAACTACAATATTCTTGACACGGAAAGCCAAATGGGCTAAAACTTTTGCTCTCACCTAGAGATCGCACCAATGAACCGATTTTCAATTTGTATAGCTTAAAATGTAGGTATTAACACCGACCAGGGCCTTTTGGACCCGATTTTGATGTGACTGCAGTATACTCGTCGGCAGAGCAATTATTATTGCAGAGTACTGGACAGAAATCATTAATGTTGCTGTTGGGACTCTTTGTCCTCGCTTGGAGATCGAACCACAGAACCGATTTTTAAGTTCTATAGCTTAAAACGTAGGCATGGACAAGGCCTAGGGCCTTTCGCATGCTATTTTAATGTAACTACATTATTCTTGACACGGAAAGCCAAATGGGTTAGAACTTTTGCTCTCCCCTAGAGATCGAACCAATTTTCAATTTGTACAGCTCAAAATGTAGGTATTAACACCGATCAGGGCGTTTTGAACACGATTTTGATGTTACTGCAGTATTCGCATCGGCAGAGCAATAATTATTGTAGAGCACTGGGCAGAAATCATTAAGTGGAGTAACACATTTTTGCAGAAATTTGCAGAAAACATAAATTTGGTACACAAGGCGACGCTGATGGCTTACATGTCTCTTTCTAATATCTGCTCCTTTAGGGCTTTAAGTTTTTTAAGGCTTACATCCGTATTTTATACGCTTAAGCGTTTTTTAATACTAATATCGTCGTATTTGTGGCTCACAACCAGCTTATCTTAAATGATCTTTTGCTATTATCATTTTAGTATAGGTTTTATTTTATGGCTGGAGAATATTATTATTCCTGCTGAAAAAAAAACAATTCTTTCGGTGGCTTGAAATTTTTATTGTTTGTTTCGTGACAACTTGGGCAAGAAAAGAACGGGAGTCAGGTTGACTATTCTGACCAGCCTACAACTTCTAGGTATCAAGATTGCGTTGCATAAGTTCACTAACAGTGAGAGTCCGCTGTTGGGACTCACCATCAGAGGCTGCCTGGGAGAAAAAAAGTGCAATCATTTTCGTTTTATTTGCATTTCTTCTTTTTTTGGGGGAGGAAAGAAACTGCTTTTTGTTCCTAAACAAAACATCGTTGCCAATGCTCGGGCCCCGTCCCGATTTTACGTATCGAAATCAGTCAGGCCTGAAGGGTTTTAGATATTCGGGTCACGTTGGCGGAGGTGCACCTAGCTTAGAGTATATTGTACATGAACGCAGCGAGAGGTTCCTCCTTGCCTCCCTTCGGCTTCCTTGCGATAGGGATAACAGGACGCCTAGAATCCACAACCAGTTCGACGCCCGTCCGTCCGTCCGTCGATTGCAGTTGGGATAAAAATTTCCATTTCAATGAATAGCAATGGCCTGGAGTTGAGTGCATTGTCGCTTGCAAGTTGACTTGGTGGCTGAAGCGTGGCCTGACCATGGTTTGGCGTGGCAAGCTGGCCCCCATCATCTCATCTTTGTAGCTCGTGCCCGTTTTTCTGTCTCTCTTCCTTTCTTTCATCTATTCGTCCCAGCCTCTTTCTCTTTCCCCCCCCCCTCCCCATCCTCCCCTTTCAGTCCCTTTTCACCAAATTCCCTTTTCACCAGAGGTGGTTGATGAAAGACCCGTAATGCTGGAAGTGTACGCTATGTCACGATTCTAGTACACCTTCCCCCACTCCATGAAAAGGCCGGGAAAATAAATTTTGCAAGGAAATTATTAAAAAAAACTGTAATGGATGCGTACATGTCCTGTTATCCTTAAATAGACCTGTAATCCGTATGTTCAGTCCTGTTTTCCCGTTATCCTATTTGCTTGTTGTACATGCGGCGTTTTTAACTGATAATCTGTATGGATGCTGCTGTTATTACAAGTTAGGTTAGCTGCCTTGGCCCGAATTTCATTGAATAGGGGACTGATTTGATGCAATGACAACGAGTTTTATAGCGATGCGACCCAAGTTACGACGAATCGCGTGATTGCCCCGACACTCTTAAAAAAAAACCAGTACACCTGTCGAACGATTACGCAGATACTATGGAAACGTAAAGATACCTTCGGATTTTGTGTGGTTACCGTTCATCTGCTCATTCTCCACTCCATTCACAGACAAACAGGGGTGACACTAGCGTCACTTACTTTACTCGGGAGGCGGCAAGTTGGGCAGTAATTTTAGTCAGGGGGGTAAACCAAAATTCTACTTTCGCTCCCTCCCACAAAAAAAATCTCTTTTCACACTCCCGCATGACATTGCGCGTCAATAAGCCTGTCCTCCTGTCCGGTGTTTTTCAATTTTTGCAGGAGGTACAGCTGTATGACAAGATTTAGATTAGGGGTTTGAATAATATCTCTGTAATGTGTGGTGCAGTGGCAACCCGGATCACTGCACTGTGACTGAGGTTGGCGCTAATGACCAAGCTGTCGACGCGTCATTAAGCCTCAACCCCCCCACCCCCTCTCTTCTCACACTCAACGTTCTCAGTAGCTTTTTTTCCCCCTCATTTTCTTTTGGGATGTTGTAAATCCAGCTGAAGAAAAAGTTTTTGATTTTACAACTCTCACCGTTACAACTAAGGTTGTAACAACGGAAACGTGCCGATGGTACCAGATTACGGTTTAGGAACATTTTAAAGTAATTTTTTTAAGTAACTTTGCTACTAAAGGTGCACTATACTTTTATCAGATTGGCTTGATTTTGATCTGAGGAGTTGGGGTGGGGGGGACGGCGCCCACATATTTGGAGGTGCCCTCGCCCCCTTTAGCGTCGTCCCTGGCAACAGAAAAAGATACTGCATCACACAATTTTTTTTTTGAGTGGCGATGGCGGTTTTACCGAATTTCAATAATTGTGATTGTGGTATCCAGTACACGTGTAAAACTCTCAAAAATGGTGGCTTTTCAATTTTTTTCCGCATTTGTAGCCCGCGTTTTAAACCACGTGTAAATGTTTTCCATGTCACCTTGAAGAAACATCCCTGGTCTATTCTTTTGTTTTTTTTTTCCGCCTCCGTAAAATGACTTTCAAATGCTTTCGGCATAAACGAACAAATGGGAAGGAGTCGGGAGATAGCAAGCGAGTCTCTTTTCTGATGACCATTAAGTAGCGACGCGACGAACATGAACTCGAGTTTGTTCTCTTGTGACCTGGGGGATAATTGGACCGCTTTTCCGTCATAACGAGGCCTAATGACGTTGTTTGCGTAGGCAATCGTGGGGGAGGCGGGAGGAACCGACCGGAGGTGTCTTACTTGGTGAATGTGGGCGAATGTGTCGTTTCGCGCCAAAAGACTGGCTGCTATTACTGTGGTACTATCGCGTGTCGTACTGCTTACGGCAAAGCTCAGTTTGATGCTTTAGTGCACCCTGAACTGCGATTTTTTTTTCTGTAGGGGAAAGGGGTATTGTACCGACGCCTCATATCCACATCGGTAAAAAATAACAGCCACTCCTAGACATCTGTAGACTTAAGAAAAAAAAAAAGGGGGGGGGGGAGTGAGGCAGCGAGCAAAAATCGAAGAAAAAAGGTAGAAATCAAAAATTTTCGTTCTGTTCCCGGAAGTGTAACTTGCCCGTGTCGCAAATAAAACAAGTCGAGCTGCCATGTGGTACGATCACTGCCAAATCTTTGATCACGGATAAAAGCATGATAATGCAAACTGAAACTGCTTCAAAGGACATATTATCTTCTCACTAATTTCCAGCATCCAGCTCGAAATAGCTTTCTTTGCGACATTTGCATAGGTTAGAGTGAATGTTGCAATCTCGTTTCTTGCGAGGTGAAGAAATAGGGAAATGAATGCCTTTGCAACATTTACTCACGTCGTCTGAACTCATGTTGCAAAACTGAGCCATGCAGAAAAGCCAATCGGGAGGAATGTACCTTTAACTGGGATAGCGAGTTAATTGTTTGTATGGTTCGAAATGAAAATGCCTCCAATGGTCACCGAAACGTGCTCGCTTTGTTTTTATTTGCCTCCTATTTCCATTTTTCCGATGGAAAAATTTGTTTTAATGATTTTTTCATGGCTTAATAAGCGATCTCTCTCTCTCTCAGCTCTCCCTTTCATGCGGTGTGCCACCCCTAGCCAGATTGAAACACCTGAACTTGTGAAAATCTTAGTGGAAATCTTACTTTTTAATTCGGATTCGTATGCCGAACCAACATAAATACAAGTCGAATCAGGATTGAGCTGCTTGCTTGCCTCTTTTCTGGACGTCAAAAGATACCCATGCCAGTTCCTGGACCGGTCACCTGAGCACTCCATTCACTACTTTTAAGACGACCATTCGAAAGCGATCCGCATCGCGCTCGCTTCCGTGGTCCTTTCCGTTCGTGGCGCTTTCTCGGATCTGGCGACGTCAAAGGGATTCTCTTTACGGAGGTGGTTTGAAAGTCGGATGCGATTCGTCGTTATTCATGTAAACACTTACAAGCCATTACTAGACAGTAGACATGCACCAACGTATACGCGTACAGGCCATTGGGATGTTGGTGCACGCCTATAGTAAAGATGGCGGGCACACTTACAGCCCCGCGTAATTTGTCTTGGTGACACTCGAATATTAGGTAAATTATTCTGAAAACAAGTGCACGTGACTAGGGAAACTACTACGTAGGGATGGCACGCTACAAATTTTTTTTTTATCCCTATGAAATTTTTTAAATTACCACGATAATCTGTAATATCTCGATAAAATAAATTTTGAGGCTGGAATAACCATTTTAATTTTGTTAATTTAAAAAAAAAACCTTAGTTCAGGCCTACAGTGCAACCTTCGCGAAGTAAATTGTGTGGCACTCGCAATTTGGCATGTAGACTTGAAAATTTATCCATTACTTCCTCACCATGTTGAAACCATTTATCAGTTGTGCTGCGACTTTATGCTTAAATTTTGTCTGCATTAAAACTAACTCTCCAATCATCTAAAGTGGCTAGCAACAGTATTGCGCACTTGGTTGGAGAGAGCCCTTGTAATTCCTCACGCAACGCCGCAAACCCCATGTTTCTAACTATCACGGTTTCCGAGATATGGCAATTTAAGTATCGGGCTTTGCACGATAATGCGATAAATCGGCAAAGGTGCGATACGATAATCGGCAAAAAATTGTATCGCGATATTATCGAATTATCGATTATCGTGCCACCCTACTACTACGTTTGACTACTAGGAATTTACTCAATGTTTTACAATGGGCAAGTTTAGAACAATGGGGACGTGAATTGTCCATGGTGCATCTGAGGGAGGACAGGAAGGAGGTTCTATGTGCACTGATTTGAAGCGCATTCTTTAGCTGAATGGCCCTAACCGCCAGCTCACGTCTTTAAGCAGGTGTCGTTGCGTGGCTAGTAGAGATGGCGCCTTGTAAACGCAGTGACTGTTGCCCACTTAAATCGGATTCGTGCTTAGGATGAAACACGGGACGTGGAACAATTTAATTTTTTTTTCATTAAAAAAATCATTAGGATGGTGGATTTTTGCTACCCTGCAGAATTAATGCACACTCCTGTAAGCTTAACGTGAGGTTTGTTTGAATAAACAGCGTGGAAACGCGGTTGCCATAACCATGTTGTCAATTGTGAATTCGACTCACATTTGGGTTCGCCATTGCTTGCCTTCACTTAGGAGTACTCCGAAGTGAAGTTGGTTCGATCCACGTATGAATGTGGGTGCTTGAAGCGGAGCATTTGATTTTGGTGGAAGTGCTAATTTCTTCCATGTAACTTACTTTTGTTAGAAAGTTTAGAATTTCGGAAATATTAGTAAAGTTTGTTGTTCACTTTTAGAGATGGTAATATCAAGGGCAAAATAAGTGGAGTAAGTCAGAAACTAATAAAATCAAAGTCAAGCGCTTGTCAAGACTACTTCGGCCATAAACTTTTATTTATATAAATGACTAGCATCGTACCCGGCTTTGCCCGGGGATTTGTTTGACCCGTGGTTGTTTCCTAGTATTTGCTCGGTGCTGCCTGATTGTTCACTGCAACAGTCAATTTTTCTTTGTGTAAAACTCCCCCTTTCCGTCAATCCTATCCCTCCGCAAAGCAATATAGTAATCAAATAGTGGCTGTAACATAAGCGCTGCCCCACCAACGGGCATTCCCCGTTCAGGCCCCTCCCCACTCCCAGTAGCGTGCGAAAAATAACTGTCCTTCGTACATGACGTCATTTAAGACATGCCTTTGCGATGACCGCGCAGAGCAAATTGTTAGTTGAGGCAACAATGTGCCAATTTCAACTTCAAAGGGTTTAACGAGCGTTAACCACTCCTGGTCATCTGCCCGAAGCCCTAAGGCCCTATGTCTGCAACAGCTACAACTTCAACAACTTCAATTTCAACTTCTTTTCAGGGCAACAACGTCCCAGTTTCAACTTCAAGCCAAAGAATTGACACACTCGCACGTTTTTATTGTTCCCCTTCCGGGGGTCGTTGCGGTTGCTTTATTTCTGCTATGAGACTTTGGTTTATAATGTAAGAAGATGCAGAGATATTAAAAAAAATTAGCGAAGAGAAGCGAAGAGAAAGATAAAAGGGTTGCATGTTTCACGTTGCTTTTTTTTTTTAGTAATAATAAGTAAAAAAAAAAAAAAAATGCCGAACTTTTTATTGCGCTTTTGGACTTAGTAAAACATGAGCTTCGGGGGCCCTGATTTTGTTTTAATAATTTGATTTCCACTCCTTTTTTTGCGAGCAAATCTCTTCTTCTAGAAATTTGATTAGCTTGTTTAATTCCAACTGCGCACAAATGAACACATTCTTTAATTTTTTTTCTTCCTACTTTCTGCAGGAACAGAGCCTCAATCTCGTCCATTGAACTGGGAACATCGGCGTTCTGCAGAATCCGTTTGGCCTTTGGCTCATAAAAGTATTCTCGGAATACATCGTTTGCTGCAGACCGGTTTCTGCGAAGATAAACGGTGCATCATTTGATGTCCGGTCATTTGATGTCCGGGCCGTAAATTGTTAATGAAACAAGAATCGTTTAAGGCGAAGCCCGTGATAGGTTAATAGCAATAACAATAAATTGGTACAGTAGGACCGATTAATTACGGGTTTATCGACTGTCATACTTTTTTTTCCCAGAAAACATTTAGTTTTTACTGTGCGGTTTTCTTGTTGTTTCGTCAACACGAGTTTCAAGTTGTGGGAAACAAGCTGTCGCCTTGTGATTGCTTGTTGTTCACTAAGTGACAAGCTTATTGTTTACTAGGAGACAATGACTTGCCCTTGACACAGTCTGGCAAACAATTAGTAATTAAGAAAACAGAATGTTCGGCATACCCATGAGAAACGCCCAACTAAGGATAAGACAGGTAAAAGAGCAAAGGCACATTTATACATGCTGTAGGCTGTTAAATATCTCTATAGTGGTTTGATATCTAGACACACACTAGTGTGTCGCGACAAGTTAGGCAACAATCATCACAACAAACACCACATCAATTCAATTGTCGAGGTTGTAAACCATTGTAGCGCGGCGCCATAGCGCAGGGTCTTATATCTTGAAGCATAGTTGGGCACATTTCAGGTACTTGGGGAAAAATAATAATGCGGTGCAAAAGCTTAAATTGTGTTAAAATCAAGAGCAATGACCCACCTGACAAAAATTAACACGTGTAGGATTGCCAGCTGAGCTACTTTCAATGCAAAATCTGACCCTCAATAACGTTGAAAATGTGTAACTAGCTAGCTCCTAGCTAGTAGCTAGCTAATTCTAGTCCGCTCATCCCCATGTTAATTTCCATAGGGTACCGAGATAACGAGATAACGAGATTCATCGATACCGAGATAACGGGAAGGCTTCCAGCTATGAAATTGGATGAATGGGTGCAGTACAATATGAACTGCGTACCGTATATGGGTTGGAGCCTGGGAGCGTAACGGGGATGGCGTGAGAGGGCGCGCAAGTACGAAAATATTGTTGTAAACATTGTTAGTATTGTCGGCATCGTCTGTAATTGGACATTCAAAGTTCGGACAATGACAACGTGTATAGTGACGTGCGTGCTTAGACACACACTAGTGTAGGACGATGAATCTAAACAACGTTGCCAAAGAAATTGTATTCACGTCCAATTCACGAAAAATAAACCACCTCTAAAAACAAAGCAAAATAAACAAAGGCAAAAACTGGTGAAGAGGCCACCAAGTTGAGAGTGGTTCGGCCCTTAAAGGAGTGATATCAACACACCAAAACTAACGGAATAAAACAAATTACAGCAAAATTAAAACCAAACCAAAAACCTATAAAAAGGTGACCAAGTTGAGAATGGTTCGACCTATAGCCAAAAGGTAGTAGCAAATTGTTGAAAACCAATTTCTTGTTGACATGCCACTGTATTACACATCTGCACGGTAGCGGAGTTGAGTCTAATACACAATTTTAAAAAAAGGACTGATATCGTATCAAAAACCAAAACTGGTAAAAGGGGCCGCCAAGTTCCGAATGGTTCGGCCCTTCAAAGGAATGATATCAACACACCAAAACATTCGCCAAATTAATCGCACCTAATAATACTTTAAACGTTAAATGAAAACTTGAACATTGCTACCGAAATTAGCAATGTTCTAGTTTTCATTTAACCTTCGAACTATTAAGCGGTGCGATTAACTTGGCGAACGTTTTGGTGTGTTGATATCACTCCTTTGAAGGGCCGAACCATTCGGAACTTGGCGGCCCCTTTTAGCAGTTTTGGTTTTTGATATGATACAAAGGTAAGAGCACCAGTACACTAGTAAAATTATGGGAAACCAGAATGGTGCATAAAAACGTACAAAAAGAGACTTTTCGGATCGGAAGCAAAAAGAAGTCTAGCAAGGAGTGGAGCAAACCCAGGGTTTCGAACTTGGAAACTTCCAATCAGGGTATGTGTGGGGTCGAGCTATTGTTCAGGATAGGCCCGAATAGATCGTCTCTCACAATACCCTCACCAGTATTGGCTGCCTGGCGAGGACTTTACAGTCACCGACCAGATAAAGTTAATAAAAATGTAGGATATGATCTTTTTATAGGAAAATACAAAAATAAAATACTAAAAACTAGAAAAATACAAATGATCTTTTAAAGGAAAATATAAAGCGGTTTTACGTTTTGAATGGAATTGGATTAGCTGGAAAACAAGTTCGCTGTTTCTGCTGTACTCGTGAGGAACGCTTTGGAAGCTTCCTAAAACAAAACACACATACGAAAAAATAAATAAATCAAGGGCTGTATAGGTCTCAAGGTAATAAATAACCTTTTACGTTGATCGATATAACGTGTATATCAAAATTAAACTTGCAATTTATCCTGAATTATGGAATATCCTAAACTTAGGTGTAGTGTAAAAGTGACATAAACCCTCAATTTACGGCCTTCGTTTGGCTTGGAGAATGGGAGTTTTAGAGTAGAGTATCCTGGTCACGTGTGAGGGTTCCCAGCACTGGTAATAAAACGGGCCCCTTGTTTCCCTTCACGATGGCCCTGCTGGCCAGGTTTTTTTTAAGAATCGTTGCTCGAGACACTCGTAATCCCTTTTTGAGCCATGCATAAATTATTGTGGTGTGCAGCAAGTGCTTCAGTTTAAAAAAATGGTCAAACTTTAGGCTACCTGAATGGAGGAGCATAAGGCGCTGATACTTGGAAAAAAGTCATCGTTCACCGTATAAGGTTCATGGAAAATGTGTTTCGAGGTCTCATTTCCTTGGTTTAGAATTTTTTTTACGCGTTTGATTGTCAAAGCTGAGGGAAGTTAAAGGTTTGTATCAGTTAGACAACGGCATTCGGCAACAATGCGGTAAGAAAGCCGAGGTCGATCGAGTGCCGAAGGCACGAGATCAACAGAGGCTTCTTACCGCATTGTTGCCGAACAACGTTGTCTAACACACTTGTACAACGAGACCATTGTTGCGAGTCGCGTTCGGTCTCAGATTCCTGAAAGCCGACTCCATTGTGGCTATACATTGGCGGTGGCCAACATAGCCGACGATTTGTTTGATGATTCAGATACAGATGTGTTGCTGTCTCAAATTCCTTTAACTGTGGAAGGTGAATGTGCTTCGTACGCTGCTGATTCGCTAGCAGCCTCAGGTAGTTTTAATAATCTTTGTTTTCTTTGGGTTCCGTGACACAGTGCAGACTTCATGGTAGTAAGACTGCACGGCACTCTAGTCCAACAATGATTTCATTGTTGCAGCCGTGACACGAAATTAAGGCACGGCTACAACAATGGAAGAGTTGTACAAATGTTATTTATCTAATAAGAAGGAATCAATATGTATAGGTTATGAGCCACCTTTCCGAGGAGTGAGATATAACAATGTCGTGGGCCACAGGGGCGAGCCATTGTTGTATCTCTCGGAGGAAAGTGGCTGATAACCTATCTATCACCCAATTTCACGATCTCTGTCCGACAACACTAGTATACTACGAACACAACAAAGGATGAATCGTGCTGACGTTCTTTTGCTCAAAAGGGTCGACAATGTGACAAAGATGTCATTGTTGACTGCATTGTTATTTCTTGCTTGGGTTCTGTGCTCTTGTTTATTAATTGTAACTCGATTCCAAAGTACCCCATCACTTGTATATACCGCGGAAACTCAACGACGAGCAGCCCCTTCAGACGGTTTTTCTCTTTTTTTTATATAACCTTTACAGTTCAGTGTCATAATGTTTTCGTGCTACAAGAAAAAATAAAGAACAAAACGAAAGCATTTTTTCTTGCCTAAGCAAAACAAGATCTTCACGGTGCTGTTCAGAATTTGAATCGAGACTGTCGTCCTTTTTAACATCTGGAGCAAGCGTGATGTTCTTTAATTCATAAGCAGGCGTGATATCCGATATCACTCCTCCTTTTGTATCTCAGTCCTAAACCATTGTTGCAATATCGTCGTTTTTCATTGTTAAAGGAGGACTGAGATCATGAAATTGGGTGATAAAGCTAACATAACTACCGCTATCAACACAATTTTAAGTGCAAGAACCAACGGCACCGCGTCTGGTAGGAGAGAAGCATTGGGGGAAGCTTTCAGGACAGCATGCTTCTCGAAGGGGCAGCTTCGAGACCGCCTTGAGCCTCATTTACTTCCACCAGTGACTATTAGAAAAGCTGAGGGATCATTTAGCCATTGGAGCGGGGGATTTGAGACACATGATATATATATACACACACACACAGAGTTTGTGTGCTTGCATGCACAGGGATGTTGGGGGGGGGGTACAAAAAGAGTCAACCAGCACACGAATTTACTGTTGTAAATCAACTTTGTGGAACTCGTTTTTAGGGCCGATTCTCAGTACCGTACATATACATTGTCCATTGGCTAAGGGCGAGATTAAAACTGGCGTCCACTTGGTTTGGTGGCTGGGACCAATGAGCTACTACTATTCACTTTGTTCGAGGGTACCGGGGCCCCCCCACAAAACTTGCATTGTACGTGAGCCTTAGAAATCGGCCCTGGTCGTGGGTGAGGATATTCATGCAGGTTTAGACAATTTTTAAAAGTGTTGAGCTTAACTATCCCTTGGCAGCTGAATAACAGCAGTACTTTACGATTGGGTGTATCATCGACTTAAATCGGAAGACGTATTTGCGCTTTGAGGGTTCGTTTGACACGTTTGGTCTTATCTCGCCATTCGCCACATACAAATTTAAGGCAGAAATATGCAGGAATGGAAATTTGGTAGAAGTTGTCAACGTCGGTATGGGTTTGTGAGGCACTATGTTCTTCTACTGCCAGCTCGTGGCTGCCGTGACATATAATGTAATAGCTCCGATTTTGTTATTTATCTTACTGGTTTCATCGACCGGGCTGGGGCCTTTCTGCTCGCCAGAAGTGTGTTTGGTTTGGACGACTGACTGGTTCGAGGCTGAAAGCATTCTGCTTAATATTTGCTGCCATCGTCCTGTTCGTTTTTGGTGTGCCCCGAGTTCTTGAGCGAGTTCTATTTGTCTTCTGAAATGGCAGGCAGACCTGTGAATCAATGTGCAGAAACGTCTTAGTTACGCACGGACTACTTGTGGAGATAACTGCATCTAGATTTTTTGGGGAGGGGGCTACACTCTTTCTATACGCCCATCTTATACTCGGCGTTACACACAGTCACGTATGTTTCTTTAATTTTGGAAGAGCATTTTCTGATGGCCTACTTTCAGCACATCAAAGCACCAGTTTCCGTGCACTTAGTTCTACCCACAATGCAATGTTTACATCCCAAGAACTCTGAAACTCCGAGTAGTAGTAAAAATCTAGTAGTGGCTTCGATAAAAAAAAATGATAAGATAGCCCACTGACTGATAGCCCACTCGCAACCCAAGAACACAGCAAATCAATTTAATTTTCAGCATAACAATAGGTGCCTTGATCACAAACAAGCTAAAAATCACGAAAAGGTGAGTAGTAAAAGTGGGACACCCACTCCAGTCGTAATCTTTGCTTGTTTGTGATCAAGACACATATTTGTCGTGCTGAAAATAAAATTGATTTGCTGTGTTCTTGTGTTGCGAGTGTACTAGGTAGGCTTCATCTTATCATCTGTGAAACTCTTGACAAAATGTCGTTCGTGCCGCGTTTCAAACCATAAATCCAACTTCCTTTTTAAACAACTGCGTCCATCTGACGAGGTGTAAACACCATTGAAATAATGGCTATTGTTAGAAAGGTCAAAATGGATCAAAACTTGTGATGCTTTCGTAGAAGTATTGATTTTGGCATAATTTATGTCTTTTTCCTTTCGTCTTGCCGCTGCTCCCCATGACTGTCTACTTTTCTGTTGAAGACACGTCACGTGTTCTTGAGTTTGTTTCATGTTATCTATCCTATATAGATGAGCTGTTCATTCTTGCGTGTCATTACGGTGAAATGAGTTTCGCTTGGTGTGGCAGACACGAGTGTTACGTTGCGTTTCCCATTTGAGGTGGAAGTGTCTATAGTTGATGAATATTGGTTGTTCTCGAGGAAATTGGTAGACAAAAGTCTTATTCGTTGGCAAACGTAAAGTTGGTAAAACTATTGTGAATCCTTTTTGCCAAGGTTTACTCGTTTAAAACGTAGACAAGGGTTATTGACTGTGTACGAATATTTTACTTTGATATGAAATGTTTCTTTCAGGTTTCAATTCTAACTTGCTAGATTCCCGCCAAAATAGTGAAATAATTTCGCTGAATTTTACAGGTTTTCCAGAGTAATTGAGGTTAAATTCCAGGCTGTTTTCCATCCTTTTATGAAGGACAATTCTTTACACATTTTAATAGTTTTACTTGTTTATAGGACTGACAGAGCTGCAAACGAAAAGCCAGATTTAATGAACTTTCAGGGTTCAGTAAAGGGGGGGGGGGGGGTTCTGATTAAGGGCGACATTTTTTACAACAATGGCTTAACATAATGTATTAATGCACTTAGGCGCCTATATGCCTAAAAGTATGGCTTTGTTTTTTTTTCCCGAATTTTCCAGGGTTTTTTTGTGTGTGATAAATCAGATGATTCCCTGATATATCCCTGAGTTTCAAACATGGTTTAAATTTCCTGAGTTTTCCAGGTTGGTAGGAACCCTGACTTAGCTATCGAAAGATAAAAACCAAATACCAAACAGGAACAAGACAACGAAAACAAAATGACGTGGAGGAATAACTTAGCACATTTTGTCTGCAATGGCATTTTGTTCCTTGTTCATTTCTATGTTTTAGGGATTCACTGCTGAGTCAGAATTATTAAAATGGTTTAATTTGTATTAGTGTTAAAATTTTTCAGTGCAGTTAGTTTTGCATTAGTGTGGGGTGCATGTCATTGTCTCGGTATAGCTGAGCTGTAGGGCTTTGGCATTTGGTGTTGAAGGTCGAGGGTTCAATTCCTTGCTCGGACTGTCTGACATTGACATCCTTTAAATGAACGTATTTAATTAACTGTTGGATCCGCTTTATGTTTGGAACTGTTCAAAACTTTTCGGTTTTTTACCTGTAGCACGTCATGCACACAATGGATAGAACAGCAGAAGTGTTTTCAGTTGGTAAAAAAGAAGCCTCCTGACAGGCAAATAAAAAGGCCACAAGTTCATACAATGCAAATTCGTAAACTCGCAACTTGGACCCTTTAAAACCAGTCCACCATATTGGAATGACGTCATTACTCCACTTTTCAGTTGTTGCTGTAGCATAATCAGGCATCTTTGAAGGGTGAAATCCTTTCACATGTGAATCATCTAACAAGGATATGTTACGTTATGGACTTAATTCTTTTCTGGACATTGATCTTGCAGTTTAAGATCTATGTAGGGTAAAATTTCGTAACTTTTATGCCTGTTTACATAGAAAAATATTGGTTAATTTGAAAAGTTTTGATTCATCCTGTGTCTTTCACCTTCGTCCACATTGCTTCTTGACTAAAACTTTGCTTCGTGAATCGAAGTCATTGATGCTTTGTGGTGTTGCTGTAGCATAAACAGGCACTTTTGAAGGGTGAAGTCCTTCCTCATTTGCATCATCGTAACAAGGATACGTTTACGGTTAGAAATTAATTGTAAATTTTCTTGTGATGTCGTCGTTATGTCAAATTATGAGAGTACTTAATTTGTTTCCGAACAAGTTTTGTAGTTTAGGGTCAGTGTAAGGTAAAATTTCATAAGTTTTATACCTGTTACATAGAAAAATATTGCAGGCAGGCAACATTGAAAAGTTTTGATTCGTCCTGTGTCTTTCACTGACGTGACTAAAACTTTGCTTCGTGAATCGAAATCATTGGTGCATTTTGTTGTCACAAAGTCTTTGGTGCTGGTTTCACATTTGGTTCCCTTGTTCGTCATCACACTCTCGCTGCCCTTTACGTTCTCTGTGTCGGAGCGATTCAGTCTTGCGAATCAATGCGCTGAATGCGACTGCTTGGGCCAATAGGCGTCAGTGTGTGGAGACGTTACAGCGCTCGTGTGTCCCGGGTTTCCCTTCATTTTGGGCTGTACGGTCCTTTCCGAAGAATGGAAGAGAATGGGTGTCATGCCTCCTTCGCTGAGGCAGAACAAGGCCGCCATAAAAGTTGAATTTATAGAGATGGAATGGGAAGTTTTTGAAGAACGACCGTCGTCGTTGTCGACCAGCATTCATGTACCATGGGAGCCGGCGATTCGTTCAGCAGATTCCACTGAAGGAGATAGAGAGAGGAAGTTATCAGGCTGCACAAACATTTATATTTATATTTTCTTTTTCCTTACCCAGGATACGGAAGAAGAGTTTGTATTATTGCGTTGGCGGTCTTGTGGAAGACTCAAATGATGTAGCTTGTCATTCTTTATAGCTGTCGATGAAGGAGATGCGGCTGTATGTTGTTCACTCCGGGGAGTGGGTATGCGGTTGAGCCGCAACGACCGAAATATGTTGAATGGCTTGTGTTGTTCAAGGAAGGAGTGTTTTTAAGTCGGTTTCTTTGTATGTATACTGCGAGCTGGCAGTTATTGTAAATCGAATAATATTGCTGGAAATGTTGCGACATTAGATGCAGATTGTCTTAGCTATGTTGATGTGACTATAAAGTGGTTTTATTTTCTTACCAAGGGGATTGGTTGAAGAGGCATTAGTTTTCGTATACAACCAACAGTCCACGAAGAATTGAGTTGCGTCGGTTTCATCCTGTCACGGACTACAGAACTCAACTTTGCCACATTTTGAATGACAAAATAACTGAAAGCACAAGGACTTTTATAAAGACCCGAATTTCATGCAATGACTGTTAAATCTTTGATTAACTACTCTATTTGAGACGGACGAGTCACCTCCACAGCCGCCATACACAGCCCGTGCTCCCGATACTGTTACGAGACTGGCAGCGCGACCTTACGTCATGGGAGATCAAACTATTTCCGAAGGTTTTCCCGTTTAACTCTCGTCACTCGCGTGACACGAGTGAGGTGGTCTAAGGTGACACGCCAGCAATAGATTTCGATGTGTCGCAGCGATCACAGCTGCAGAAGGTCGGCACACAATCAAGCTTACAGGCAGCCGTAAACGTGAATCGTCCATCTCGAAGAGAGTGGTTAGTCCAAAGGTTAAACCAGCAGATGTGTTGGTCGAGTTGAAGAGAGGAGATAAGACAAAAGAAGGAGCGAATCATGTCATTGGGTAATACGCTGGTTAGAGAATCGGACTCCTTGCCACCGCATTGTCTTCATACTGTTCTGATGCAACGTTATTGGAAGGTGATGAGGTAACAGTTTGGTGGAAGTTGCATTCAAGAAATCATGGAAGATCTTACCATGGATATTATATTTTGCGTTGAGGTCGTTCGACCCAGCTAATGAAATCTGTTAAATAGCCTAGGAAACTTCCAAGTTAATGTGTAGTATTTCTCCATGAAACAAGAATACGGTAATAAAAGAAGAAACACAGTGGAGCTAACATCGTGAAAAGTTCCACTGTGTTACATCAGTCGAGATATTCATAATGTCAGTGCACGGTGAAGGATGGGTCAGGTTGGGTCCACACCAGATCGCGTTGTGGACGAGTAAAATTAAAGAATCAGTCAAACAGTGAAATATTGCAAAGGCGATTTCCTTTCCGAAGAAGACCAGACACCGGGAGAGGCTAAGACCAGGAGACTCAATCCGCCGTGCAGCATGTACGGGTCATGCTAGTTAGTAATATATGGGAACGTAGTTGTGCGAAAATTCGTATTGATTAAATTGTCCAAATATATATTATGCCCTTGTTCTGATCAGAGTTTTATTTAAAAAAAAAATCATTTTTGGTCTTGGAGTTTTCGAGGTAAATGTCGGAATTGACATTGTCTTGGGTCAGGTCGGTAGTACTGGAGACTTAGTCCATGCTGCTCGAGTACGACTTCGATTCTGGAAAAAAAAAGATTTGGGGCTGCATTGGACAGTCTATCCCGAAACTGATCACACTTCGACGCTTGGTCGCACCGCTAAAACTTATTCCCCGTGAGAAATTCGTCCCATCTAGTGAACATTGGGCCAAAGCAACTGATGTAACCTAACATAACCAAACGGTAATAACAACAGCACTACCACAGAACAGTAGAAAAACCGTCAAAGCACAGAGAAAAACTGTGCTTAGCAGCTGTTATCGACGGTCTTGTATGTCGGACATGTACGTAGCCAATACGAAGGTAAAATGACACCTTATTCGTCGGCTGTACAATAGAAACTATTAGAAAAATTAAAAGAAATGAAGCTGCAGGTACGAAGGCAAATAAACAAATAAACAAAGGCAAATAAACAAACGACGGGATGCTATGACGCGAGTTTAGTTTCTAGGATGGGGAAAGTTTGGTAATCACAAATGATTTTCCAACTATACTTTTATTGCTAATGCAATGATGCTACGAGTTTCAAAACCCTATGAAGTATATGGAGGAATTAGTTCATAAATTTCTGGTAATACACATTGCTGATAATACTAATTTAGCTGTGGAGGTTTTAAAACGTAGTTAACCGTGAAATGTTTGCATAATTTATTGCTTGCATTTCCTCGCTTGCTCGAATACATCATAATTAACGATCAATTAAAATATCATTGCATAACGGAAGGGTATGCGAACGCATCGACCCGATTTTGGATAGCGATTCATTTTGCAAACCCACTTTGGAATGTTGGTAGGAAGGTCGATAGGCAAAGTCAGAATTTTAAGAGTTTTGGCCTGGGATTGAAGAAATGGGCTTTTTTCCCTCCAAACCATATAGAAGATAATGGGAAGAAAGGACAGATAATAGCCTATTAATCTTTAAACTTTTCTTAGTTTTGTGTTAAGATTTCTTCTTTAGTGTTAGCTCTTCAGATTTTTTTCTTTGTTTTGAAATAGTTTAAGCTCTTAAGACGTAACGATTAAAAATGGAAATCCAGTATAGTGCAACGTGTTGAGTTTATGAGCACTGTACTGGTTTACCATTTTTAATCGTTACGTCTTGAAGACCTTACACTATTTCAAATCATAAAAAAAAATCTTAACACCAAATTATAAAGCTTAATATTATCTCTCCTTTTTCCCCACTATATATCTTCTAAATGATTTGGAGGAAAAAAGCCATATCTTCAATCCCACGCCAAAACTCTTAAAATTCTAGCTTTGCCTATCGACTTTTCTACCAACATTCCTAAAACTAA
>JAHWFP010112866.1:36801-47280 GCA_023313725.1 Lithobius niger
CATTTTTCGAGTTAGCATTTCTAATGTGGTTCTTTGTAGAAACGTCACCGCCAAGACAATCTCGCAGACTGACAGTTTGGCTAGCTTTCCGTTTTCTGGCAAACCTCCTTTCGCTGCTCTGATTGCGCTGTATATCTATCTCGTCTCCCATCCAGTTCCTTTATCTGACAATTGTAGGTGACAGAAATGGCAGTGACGCCAACAAACCTATCAGCCACTCGGATTTGTGATAGCCGCAGGATGAGATGGATCACTTAGCGTCGAACACGCTTTTCTCTCTTTGAGGAGATATGGGATGGGGGAGAGGATGGGAATAGGATAGAGAGAAAGAGGAGACTGTGGGAGTGTTAATTTCCAAGTCTGTCTACCTAGTTTTTTTATGGTAGTATCTAGTGCTGCAATTTCTCCCCCCCCCCCCCGTTTGTTTTTAACGAATTTGTTCTTAACCCTTTACAGCCTAAAAGGGAAAATGAGGGAAAAGATAAGCCCTGACGTGCACGGGGGGGGGGGGGGGGCCCCGGGGAAGGTACCCCCAATGGTGGTCAGTCGTAAAAAATACGAGACGTGTTTTTTTGAAGATTTTTTATAAATATTAACCCCCCCCCCCCCCCTCCATTCAAGTGCATACCTTGACTTTTTGGTTTTGCTAAAAAAAATTTCTGCTTGACAACGGGATGAAACTTTTCAGAAACTTCGCTTTTTCGTGTAAGCACGTGGTGGCCTTTCTTTTTATTGACTTTAGTTATCGGTGTTCTTACCTTAATCCATTTTGTGTTCGTTGTTTATTTCCCCCTCAATAGCCGTCGGGTTTTCTGCTGGCTGGCGTCACCACTGTGTGACCTGCGTGAACTGTCGTCACCACTGTTGTTGTTTGTCGCGCACCCAGCGTTAGCCATAGCCCCAGAAAGTGAGAGGGACAATTTTGCTAGGTGCATCCTATAGGAAATTCCTAGGATCTTTTACATGTCACACTCGAATTGAGCATGAGACATCACAGGCCCCTTCTCTTCCCGAACAGGACAGGGGTGGCAGAAGCCGAACTCGAATCCAGGACCTCTGGCACATGAGACGGCCATTCTAACCATCAGGCCACCTTGCCGAATGTCGTCACTACTGTCGGAAATTTGGTCGTAGAGTTCATTTCCGCAGAAGGCATTCTGCGATGCGAAACAGCACTTGGTGTAGCGATCCGAAGCAATAAGAATTTGAATCTTAAACGTTGAAAATATATTCTATGTGAAGCCGTACATTTCATCCCGTTCCGTAAGACCTACGAAACTCCGTAAAGTCACAGATGACGTCACGACGACGAACAAACTAAGCTGTAGTCATCATTTCAGTGAAGTCGCGGCCTTCTTTTTGGGACTTTTGGATGAAAGTTTTTTTTTTTCATCTTTCTTTCTTTCCTTTTTCTTTTCCTGGTCTTCCGATCGGAATGAGAAGGTAATCGTGGTTTCCCGGAATGTCGCGAGCAAGGCATAAATTTCTATCCCTTAGATCCCCGGACGACAGGCAAAGGTCGGTTGACGTTTGCTGCAAGGGCTTGTTCATTGACGAATTGTTCATAGTTAGCACGACCTACAGCCATGAGTGGTCATGGATTAAAGAAAAGACGAACTTTGGCTTATTTGATGTTAGCAGTCGGTGACTGTTAAGCCATGAATGGTGGTTTTTTTTTCTTCAAACGGGAGGCAGACTTTTATTTTTTAATAATTAGTTTTCTGGAGTCGTATGTCGTCTGAAGCAAACTACGGTTTGTATAGATGAACAAAGCTCAATTTTTTCGTTATTAAGACGTTGTAGAAGCAGACAGAAGTCGAATAACCTCCTAACATGGCGTGACCCAGAATGTCCAGAATACATACCATAGCTGCGTGGGAGCATAGTAGTCTGTCACTCTACCCTGATCTGCAGGCTGGAAGGGACTTCGCTAGGAGGTCCGGTAATTAGACGAACTTGTTCATTATACTCTTCGTTAGATAACTAAAGGCAGCGGTGAATTTTTTACTTCAGATTAGTGGAAGTCATTGCCATTCTCTCTCTCTCTCTCTCTCTTATGACGGCCTCGATATACGAGCAAATCCACATAGACAGGCCTTCACTACAGAAGCTACCCGTAAGGCGGCTTCACCGCACGCAATTAGTAACAGGTGCAAGAGTATAGCCAATTGCGGCTGTCTTGCGAAATCGCGGCAGATGTTCAACATGCACTATACTCTACTTCAAGAAAGAATGTTCTCCTTGTATGGGCCGCTCACTATTTTAATAGAAATAAGTGTGTTATTGGTTACTCGCTTCTGTATTATCCATCGTTCATTACAAAGTGAATCACCTTTAACTTGTAAAGAACGATGGGTTGTACAGAAGTGAGTAATCAATCATACATTTATTTTTATTAGAACAGTGAGATGTCCAAAGGAAAACTTACTTTCTTAAACCGTAGTATAGTAGTCGCGGGCTGAATAAAGAGTGCCCACTTGATCAGAACCTACGCACGCTGGTGCGTGAATGGGACCTCCGCTGGACAACCAAAGAAGCCGTGAAAAGTGAATTCAGAACGGCATCGGTAAATCGAGCAAGTCCGGCTCGCATGACCAGTACAAAGGGACAGCGAGGAAAGAAGTAAACGTAAAATCTGCGTGCTTTCAGTTACTTCTAACCAAAACCGTTACACACTCTCTCTCTACTCCCCTCCGCTCCCTCCCCCCAGTGCTTCCAAGTTCCACGTCTCACTTACAGAATTTCTCCGATTAAATCAAAATTTCCTTTTTTTTCTCCCTGTGCAAAAAAATGTTCCCCTTGTTACTTCCCTTCCTTAATTTCCTTTACACCACTAATTTTTAACATTTCCTAATTTTAAAAAAAAAGTACGAGCCCGTTTTAATTGCACAGAAGCCCCACCTAACCTACTGACGCAAATTGAAAATGAAATTCAAACTACTTCTTATTAGAACTATAGTCCTCCTGCCAGAAGAGATGGAATAAATAGACATAAATCGCTGGAAATAATATTAAGGAAAAATTGGAAATTAGCCAACAGCGAAAATCATAAACTAGAAATAACGTAGTTCAGTATGCCACCTTTATGCATTTACGTTTCGTCGGAGTGGCATGACCCGGATTCGAACCGGCTACCCAATTCGGCCCCAGTGCCAGTGGAGGATGTGGCCATAGCGATTAAGGCGCTATGCAAGTGATCTGGGGGCGAACTGGGTAGCCCGTTCGAATCCGGGTCATGCCACTCCGACGAAACGTAAGTACATAAAGGTGGCTTACTGAATTACGTTGTTTCTAGTGTATGATTTTCGTTGTTGGCTGATTTCCAATTTTCCTTAATAGAAGAGATGGACGTACCTGTAACATGAGAACTCCCACAAATTTCGTGATTTTATATAACCTTCAAAACCAGCAACAGACGTGAAATAAACACTAACCAAATTGTAAATTGAGGTTGGGTAAGGGTTTAAAATGTTAACACGCGTTTGTTGGAGCTGAAGTTGCGAAATAGTTTTTTTTGGATGAAATGAAGATCGTGAGTTACTGGAGAAAATTGCATCTTGCAAATCAAACATAGAATTTCCCCATTTTTCCCCTTTTAATATTCTTGTTCCCCTTTGAAGAGCATTTTTCCCCTAAAAAAAAGGAAAAAATTCTCTAAGTGGAAGCACTGCCCCCCCCCCCTCCCTATCCCCACAATAGCTTGGATGAAGGATACGCTAACTAGCCACAAATGGCGATGCTTCTGGCTGTAGGAGATGGCGCTACGCTCACACGGAGGCCCCTTGTGGCAGATCTGGCAAACGAGAGGCTCGGTGTCGTCGTTGGGCCAAATTCAATTTTTTTTTGTGCCAGCTCCTCGGGGGTTGGTTTCTTTCCTGCCCGTCTTGCACGCGAGATGTGGGCGTGATGGCGAAGAGGGAAGGCAGGCGGGTTTTCAGTGGCGCAGCAGTCGGTTGATTGCACGGTGGCGACCCAGCTTGATGTTAAGGGTGTTCTCTTGAAACGAAGCAGATTAGTTTAATCCTTGGTTCGTTCGTTTTAAAATTGGAAGTTGTACGTACGGCGCGATAAAAGAAGGAAAAGGAAAAGGAATTTTTTTTTTATATAATTTTATCCTTGATTGCCTTTGGGCGCTTTGTCAAGTGGTGAATCAACTGAATCCATCCAAATCGTTCAGCTTTCTTTGTAACTATAGTGCAGTTGCTGAATGAGTGTCATTGCATTTTAAGTTGTATGTGGAAAAAGCAAGAATGAGCAGTTTTCCTGACATACACCAAAACTGGGGCGTAAGCAGAAAGAATTTTTGGCGAGACCCCAAGAAGTTTCGGTCGGATGGGGTGGGGGGAGGGGGGGGGGGGCACATGATCTTGTAATTTAGGGAAGAAAAGATCTTGAAAGAGCAAAATAGTTGTAGTTTTTCTGAAAGTTTTGACTGATTACTTAAACTGGGCCCAGTAAAACATTGTGTTAAGTCATGCATACCTCTGTAACTTTACAAAAACCTTGTTACCTCGGAAGTCAACTATGTGGTAATAAATCTGTTTGCTGCAATAAAGTCACGTATTGTAATTTTTTAACACCACATTACTACAACATCTATATACAGTTTTACTATTAACTACAGATCATCTGGACATTCCGATAACATATTCTCAATTCTGATATACAGAAGTAAGATCATTGATCACATCATTTCAAGTTTGATTTCAGTTTTAAAATAAAAACACACAAGTCACCACTACAGGATACTTTTGCAATAAGAACTAGTGTTGGTGCGTTTGGTCTTTTGAGTAGGTGATGAGCGTATGACAGTAGCCATTGCTCCTGTACGTTTAGTACCAGTGTTTTTACAATGTTTTTTCCCCGTTTCTTCAATTTATTTGCATAAGCAAGATAAGTTCTACAACTAACCTTGACAGATCTAAGAAGAACTCGTTTACGCAGTGAAATACGAAACATACATTCATTAAAAAAAATCCATATTTTTACCAAAATGAAGGAATTCTGAAACAAAACAAAAAATACGGTAAAAAGTGATTATAAATATATACATTTAAAATAATTCAAATAATTTTTAAAACTTAAAGCTGTAAAGCTATGTATAATTGCGACATGTAACATCCACAGATCTCCGTAAATCTCCGTAAAAGAAAAACAATATAATGGTTATTTCAGACTTGCCTTCTGTTTGTAAAATAAGTAGGCCCTGACCGAATAAAAATTTTAATGAATTACTTTTAAAAAAAGTAAAATATGTCAATTTTGAAAAAAAAAATCAATAGTAATAATTAGAAGCGACCCGTGTCATCAATAGCAAGCAGGACGAAAATATGAAATAAAAAAAAATAAAAAATTTCGCGTCATTACATAGGTAACTTCACGGTCATGTCAGTGTAAAAGAGCTTAAATATGCATTTTCATTCTTAATTGTAGATTTTCCTATTTATTTATATTCAATAATTTCGTTAAGAGTTCCGTTAGATTTTGATATGTATCGCGGGCTTTCCCGTGTCGTACAAGAAAGCCAACATTGAGAATAATGGATGCAAGTCTTCTCCTCACTCCCTAAGAGCTCTATAAGCGTATTAATGTAGTAGTCTAAAAAAAAGCCTATTTCACCCTCCCCACCCATCAAAAATAAATAATTAAATTACAAATAAATGGTCGCAGTGGCTGAGTCGTGGCAGAGTTAATTTTAGGTGTCTGAAGAAGTTCATACGGAAATGGGACGCTGGCATAGTTCTTGCCAGAGTAGTCAGGATGGTGTGAGAGACTACCAGTTCCTTTACCAACTGGCAACTAGGGAATCTGTTCTGGCAAAGTATCATGGCCCATACCATGATCGGATGTTTCCCGGTTTAAATCCCTGAGTTTTCCCCTCCCATAACTAGAGTTTATTCTACTGCTAAAACGCCCATAGATAATATAGTTAACCCGATTCATCTACAAGAATATTACTTTGTAAATAGTAATAGTAATAGCATGGGGCAAGATAGAAATGTTTAGCACGACTGTCTCGTATGCAAGAGGTCCTGGGTTCGAGTCTGGTAGCCCTGTGATTTTTGGGAAGAGAAGGGCATTGTGATGCTCGTGTTCATGACTATTATGGCGTGTAAAAGACCGTAGGAATTTCCGATTGGAATTACCTAGCAAAATTGTCCCTTTCGAATTCTGGTGCCATGGCTTCTGGTGGGAGTTAGTCAAACCTCCAAAGTAATACTAAGAGCAATAATGATAGCCAGCCTAAAACAGGCCTGCGAAGTCCGGCCCGGCTCACCTTAAAAAAACATCCAGGTTAAAAGCATGTCGCACACAGCGACAGAGTCGCGAATATGTACACTTGACCAGTGACCATGTTGATGATTGCTGATGGAGGATAAAGAAGGTGATCTGATCGGCAACTGGACAGGGTATCCTTTCAAAATCCCTAGCCTGCCATTCTTGTCTAGGGTAGTATGAAAGACTCCTGCAGCTACGGGATCAGTTTTGGCGTATTCAGGACCACGAGTGAAGTTTTTCGTTTCGAATTCCAGAGTTTACCGTTGCCGTACTGGACTATTTTTCTGCTTCTAAATGTCCAGTAAAATTAAAAATTGAGCCGGTTCATTTATTCCAGCTTTAGGTTTTGCTTCAGATGACTTAAAAAGTTCAGCAAAATGATAAAAAAAAATAATTAATTAAATAAATTAAAAAATAAGCCTATGCATGACGCCCCCCCCCCCCCCCGGTGAATGAAACAAGTTTTTAGGCCCGAAGTGGGCAACCTTTTTCAGCACAGGGTCAGACGTAGAAAAAAATAATGTTAAGAGGACCAGAAGCTTAGATGGGTATATTAGTTTGTTTCTTAGCAACTACGGGCAAAATAAGCATCATTTATTTAGTTTTTTTTTTTTTTATTTATTTATTTATTTTTTTTATGACTTTGCTGAGCATCAAGTCATCTGAAGCAACCTAGTGCTGGTATACAGCTGAGAAAAAAAAAGTCAGTCTGACGCCCGCGGTAAAAATGCACGCTCTTTTACGATACTGCTTTAAAAAATACTGATTTCTTCTTTTTTTTATTAGAAACGTTGGCATTGGCCCAGTGAACCGTTTGACTTAATTTATTCTTCCTACTCTGCAAGAACTGCTACCGCTGCTTTTGTTTATGTGGATTTCCCGTTGCCTCTGTTGTATAATTTGTTCGTTTTCCTGCTGAGACATTTACATAACCCGCTTGGAATATAGGTGGTTACTGGGATGGGTGGTGTTAAATAGGTCTGGCAAACATAGATGATGCCGAATATGGAGCGGATGAATGTTGTCACCTGGTGCGATGCCACCATTCCCTTGTTTACTGCTCGTGCAATAAATACAAAAAAGTGAGCGTGATTTGACTTGACTTGTGTATTCTTCTGCGGGCTTTTGAGCAGATGGTTTGCCAGTAGTTTTTTTTCTTCATTCCATCTTTCGTATGATCAAGAATGTGTGCCACAACGGTATTGTATTTTTGTTCATCTACATATCTACATAAGATCGTGGACCACTACTTGTAAGCACTACTTTTTAAGAGTTGAGAAGAACCAACGGCACCCCGCGTCTGGTAGGAGGGAAGCATTGGGGGAAGCTTTTTAAGACAGCATGCTTCTCGAATTAGCGGCAGCTTCGAGACCGCCTTGAGCCTCCTTTATTTCCTTCAGCGTGAACATGTAAGAACATTAACAGAAGTGTTCATTAGAAAAGGGGGGGGGGTCATTAGCTGTGGTGGGGAGGGGATTTGAGACTCACGATGGCTGATGATTCTGCGAACATGAACATGGAAGAATTCAATAGAAGTGATCACAGAAATAGGGGACGGGGAGTGTTACGGCGGGGTGGGTGATTGGAGTCACTGGATGCGCTGATTGAGTGAGGGAAGCGAACGAAAATTGACGTTTATTAGCCAGGTATGCACAAACCTTTTCAGAAACTTAATTCGTCGAACATGGCCATACACATAAGCAAGAGTTTATAGGGTTGGGGAAAAGAATTTGTAACTCTAAAAAGTCACTATTAAAACGTCCTAGATCCATTCCAATTAGTTCAGTCCGAGTTTGCAGAGGGCGCCACGTGTTCCATCTGGTAATTTTGGCTCATTTTCAGCACAAATCTAAAGTAAACTAAATTACAACTAAGCTAGGCTAAGTAATTAAGTACAAACTAGTTTCGTTTAGATTAGTTTAATTTTAGGCTGAAAACTGAGTAGAAATTCCCACATAAAACTCGTGGCGCCCTCTATAAACTCAGACGGAACTAATTGGAATGGATCTAAGACGTTTCAGTATGGGGTCTCAGTCACAAATTCTCCTCCCCAACCCGAGAAATTCTTGACATACGCCAGTGTTGCAAATCGTGTATTCAACACCACCCACGCACTTCAGCTAGTTGCATCATACTATTTGACGCACGGAAATAGCAAGATTGTGCAAGTGTGTAGCCTCTGTTACACTCCTCTTCGTAATACTTTCGAGAAATGTGTTTCAAATGCAACAGGGTTCACCACGTCATTTCGAAATCTTACGTTAATCTGTAAAAATCAAAATGGTGAAGAATCCACCTATAGTTTTCGCCACCTAGTTATCACCACTGTGCGTATACCGAGCCAGAATGGTTGGCATTAAATATAGATGTGTTGTGTAACAATGTTGTTGATTTTTACAGTTTTGTTCAATTTTCGATAAACTGTGGTTATCTTTTTCTGTATTGTTAGTAAAAGTACACCACTACACAAGTCTTTACTGTGTAGAATGGACTCAACAATTTTCAGTCACTTAAAAGACGTAATTGAGACCAATTTGTGATACTAAACAGAGCAGAGGCAATAACTCCTATTAGCTACCGAGCTCGAATCGGAACCAGTCAATAAGCTATCTGCAAGGTACACTGGAGGTAAAAAAAAAACGGCGTCTTTAGTCAGGCTAATGCTGACAGCACATTTCGTAGGTCTAAAAAATAGGTTGTTTTGTTAAATCCTTCACCCTTCGAAACATATACTGAGGCTTTAAATCAAATCAAATCAAATATAAAAGTATTTTCCAAAATATTAAAAAAACGTTTGGATCCCAAGCCTGTCAGCAGTCCTTTTATTTACAACAAAAAATCTGCGTCTTCGTGATAAAATTTGATTCAGTGTATCCTCGATTGACTCCCGTATGACGCGTGATCACTCTCCTTCAAGCGTTATACTGATGTCTTTTCGAGTCCACCATCGCTTACGTATCTCTCTTGAGTTTTTGCTAATTTGCCTAACTGATGCGCTGTCCTGATGAAATATGACGATGATTAAGCGTGTTTTTCTCTTTTCTTTTAGTTGCTGAATAGCATCGCCAGGGACCTGGACCACATGCTCCATGAGCTGGGCCAGAGTCCGCCGCCGTCCCCGACCCCCACTGTACCTGCTGATGAACTCACCTCCGAGTCCCACTACCGACGAGCCGCAGCCCAACCCTCGGCCCACAATCGAAACAGGAGAAGCAGGTAGATACATTTTCAATGTCCTAATATTACTCCGTAAAAAAAAAAAGGTAGAAATGAAGATAAGACGGTTTGACCTTTCGTACATTCACAGTCGTATAAAAGTTGTGATATCCACCCAAAACCAAAACTGGTATAAGATGAGCCGCCAAGTTTCCAAAGCTGGTCTGCTTTCGAAGGCAGTAATGTCATTCAACTAGGGAAGGGACGCCAAGGTTAATACTATTAGCCAAGTTAATCGCACCGAATAATACTATGGACGTTGAATGAAAACTAGAAAACTTGTTCTAGTTTTCATTTAACTTCCCGAACTATCAGCCGATGTGATTAACTTGGATAATAGGAATAACCTTGGCGGCCTTGACCTGATTGAATGATATCACTACCAACTTTAAAAGTTCGACCCTTTTTTGCAAACTTTGCGGGTTCTCTTCCACCAGCTTTGGTTTGGGATGGACATAATGTATAAAATCATGGTCATGGATATAATCGTAAGCCAATTATCATGTTCATGGTCAACCAATTAAATAAACCTCTGTTGTTGTGGACGAGCAAAATTAAAGGATTAGTGAAACTCGGTTAACTACTGAAGACGCGAGTTCCTTTTTTTTTTTTTTTTTTAGAAAACCAACTACCTAGTCCGGGAATCCGACCCGGATCCTGGGAGGGGTGAGGGGTCGTTGTTATGATTAATGCATTGCTCAAGGGTCAACCCGCTTTGCCATAACGTTATTAAGCCTCAGACCTCCCTCATGAGTGGCTCTAGCTAGTTTGGTTATTGACACTGGCAAGTAAGGGTCGACCTAGGATCTCTGTGTTAAACTTTCAACTTTGAGAGCTTATAACTCCGTCAAAAGTAAACATATTTAAACCAAATTTGGAGTCTAGCCTTGACTAGTAAAGGCCTGCCTGCAGTCCAAAAATTGTGAAATTCGGTCCAGCCAAACCCGAGATGCAGACAGGGGCCAAATAGACAACTTCTTGTTC
>JAHWFP010112866.1:52280-71383 GCA_023313725.1 Lithobius niger
TTTACCTATAGGCCGAACCATTCTCAACTTAGTCACCTCTTTATAGGTTTTTGGTTTGGTTTTAATTACTAAAATTAAATTATAAAAGCAAGTATTTGTAGCTCGTCGAAATACGCAGTGCTGGTTTTGAATTGCGCTAACTAGCTCCGAGTCGGCGAGTGTTGCTATGCAGTGAAGCACGTTCATCCCTTTTAAGGCGGAGTTTGTGTTGGGAACAGGGATTCAAAACCGCATTGATGAGTTTTGCTGAACTGGGAATGGTATTGGTGAATAAAATGATGGTTGGAGCTATACGTTTAGGCCAAATTCGTACAAGTCTTTTTTTTTTAAGGTTAGGCAGACGTTGAGCTCTGTCCGTGTCGAACGGGTAAATAAGCACAAAGCCTCACACCACAATCACACATCAAATATGGCCAAGAGTTGTGCCAGCCATTTATTCAGGACGTGTAATGACGTGTTCCGATTAGAAACAACGATCTTCCTATCGGCACCCAGCTGCCCAAGATGGCTAAACCATCCCTCCAAGAAACTATTTATGTGATCTGGTTGGCTCTGTTGTGAGTGGAAGAGAAATTGTTATTTTAATCCGATCACGTTTTAATAATATCTCAAATTATAAATATAGGATTTATCCCATTTGTGGCTGTATAGCTATTTAAACGATGTGATTTCCCTGTTGGGCTTTGGGTGTTCTTTGACCAGGTGTACTTGGGTTTTTTTTTTTCCTGATCGTATTTTGCTTTGGAAATGATTTTTTTAATCCACGATTTTTTTTTGCAAGAACTGTCCAGTCCAAGTGACTTTAAATACCTTTAATGACATCGATACTGTCGAATACTCCTGTACACGGTGAAAAATTAAATTTTTCCCGAAGTATGTGACTTTTTGGTAAACCAACTTTTTGAAAGGGCTACTGCGTTAGTACTGTGTTTCTTGAAGTTTGTTTTACCCATTAGTGCTAGGACTTTTAGAACGGTCGTTTCTAAGTCCCTTGTGTACGTAGGTAGGTATCGCAAATTCGATCTGGATGTTCTTGATTCAGTGACCACAGTCCTGACTAGCTCGTTTCGCTCGGGTTTTCAGGGAACCCTCGTGTAATTCACTTTTCGTCCTTGAAGATAAAGTGAAAAAAATATTGCTTGAAGGAAATACGACAGAAATCGTGAATTTACTTAGTTACGGCTCCCCCCCCCCCCCGGGCTTTAACTAGGAAATTTCACAATTTCGAGGTATTTCCTTCAAGCAATTTTTTTTTCACCTATCCTTATCTTCAAGGAGGAAAAGTGAGTTTCACGAGGGTAAATTACTTAGTTGTAGCTCTCTCTCTCTCTCTCTCTCTCTCTCTCTCTCCCCCCCCCCCCCCCCGCCCACGGGCTGTAACTAGGTATTTCCACGATTTCTGACGTATTTCCTTCACGCTATTTTTTTCCACCTTGCCTTCAAGGACGAAAATTGACCTTCACGTAGGGTATATAATATTCCTTTTTTATTTTTCCTATTTTACCCTGAGTAAAACAAGATAAATAACTTTCTCTTGATATTACAATGTGGCATGCTGAACGGCCGGTTGGCGGAAATAAAACTTATTTTTACGAGCGTGGCCGATGTCGGTTATAAAAGTCATGTAAATACGTTTGAAGCGTAAAACCCGTAACATACCATTTCCCATTTGAAAAGCGGTAAACCACGAGCCTCGGAATAGCTCAGCCTATAACCGTTTGTACTACTAGAACCGTGACGGCGTTCAAATCTTTAACGTCAGCACACGTTTGCCTTGACCCTGAAGCTTGCTATCTCTTTGTGAATCAACCTATTTACGGACTCTTAAAATTATAATTGCTCAGCTGAAAGTGGCCACTATATATTATTGTGCTTGTCAGCACGTTGCGGGGCGGGAACTCCCCCAAGTTTTACGGGCGGCTTAGCAGCGAAAACAACGCCATTCCCCGTTAATTCCCCGTCTCGTAATAAGCTTATTTACTTCGACCACAATAAAGTAATCTGCGTAATTTAGTGGCATTTACGTCGTCAGACCAATAATTAAGCCATAGCTCGGAATGACCTTCACCGTTTGCAGGCTTTCACGGTTCAAACCTGGCAGCTCTTTATTTTTATTTTTTTACGATAGGCGAGAGGAGTTTGCATAATTTTATTTGAGCGAGACATATGCAAACTTCGTTAACTGCGTGCTAGTAGAGGCATTGCATAAGGTTTAATGACTTGTCGCAGTTGTTATTTAATACGAATGCCTAGCGTTAATGATGTCACCTTGGCACCGTGACGGTTAGTGGTGCAAGCACCGATTTGTTGGAATAGCTTAATAAAAGTTGATTAGGGATGGTAGGCGAATTTAGAAGATTAAAAAGGAACTAACGCAGGAGACAGTTTGAAAACCTTTTTAACTTGTGCTCTCTCTCTTTCTCTCCCCCTCTTCCTCCCCCTACTCCCCACGGGCTGTAACTAGGTATAATTCCATGATTTCTGACGCATTTCCTTCAAGCTATTTTTTTTCGGTTCACTTTATTTAAAGTGAAACTAATTCAGAGTAATGAAACCTTCACTTTAACAGATACAAACTTATTTACTTTACGTTTTGGACTTAAATGTCAGGCTGCCTGAGCGGGAAATCGAACCCGCGACCTTTGAAACCGAAGGCCGAGGTCCTACCGCTGACTCATACTGACACGGCGTGCATATATACATATAAACATAGACTTTCCAATCGCCACTGGAGGGACGCTTATTTGCCACGCCACACTTAAAGTGAACGAATGGAACACTTAAGCATGAAATAAGGAACGGAAAGCCAAAGGCTCAACAAGAGTTAAATTAATACAAATGCAAACCTATTTACGTTGCCGTATTTTACGTTTAAGTGTTCCATTTGTTTCACTTGAAGTGTGGCGCGGCAAATAAGCGTCCCTGCAGTGGCGAGAGGAAAAGTCTATGTTTATATGACCGTATACGCATGCGTGTTAAATGCTGCCTAGGGTCGTTTTCTTTTGGCCATGTCAGTATGGCTCAGCGGTAGAACCTCGGCCCTTTGTTTCAAAGGTCGTGGGTTCGATTCCCTGCTCCGGTAGTCTGACATATAAATCCAAAAGGCAACATAAATAGGTTTGCATCTGTCTTTATTCAACTTGTTGAGCCTTTGGCTTTCCGTCTTTGCTCCAACTGGTAAAGTCTCATCGTAAGCCACCGTTAAATTATTGTTTATTCTTTAACTTAATTAGCGAATTTCGCTCGCTTGTCTCGCTCTATTGACGTCGTACCATCCTTCCAGTCTTATTTTAATTATAATTTTAAACAGGTCGGAAAGCCAAATCGGCTTGCCAAATAAATACAGATGCAAACCTACTTCCGTTTTCTTTTGGAATTAATTGTCAGACTGCCTGAACTGGAATTTAGCCATCGACCTTTAAGACCGAGGACCGAAGTTCTACCACTAAGTCATACTGAAACGGCTGTATCAGTGTGGCTTAGGTGTAGGACTTCGACCTTTGGCTTCAAGGCTCGAGGGTTCAATTCCCCAATCAGGCAGTCTGACATTTAAGTCCAAAAGGCAACAGAAACACCTCGAATTATAAGTTCAATAATTTATACTGTTTCTTTCTTTCTGCTGTTAGTATTTCGACATTTCTTAGTTTTGGGAGATTCCTACACGTTTCTACGTTTTGAAAACTCTTGTATTTTATTGTTTTGGGTTTTTTTTAGGGTGGGGTCGGGATGAAGGGTAGTCCTGAAAATTTCCGTTTCTTGCATTAATTTAGGGTTTCCTTTATAGTCGCTTAAACGAATCCATTTCTTTCGATCTTTTTTAGGAGTTCATCAGGGCTTGAAACCCTTGCAAGGTATTTTTGTTTTAATATATTACTTTTCGTCCATTTGCATGTTAGTCAAAACAAAAAAACTGTTCATATTCGTTGAAACAGCATTTTATCCAATTCAACAAACAATTCCAGTTTTAATCCACTTTCTGCACCACACGTGTGAAATAGAAATAGAGATTGACGGTGCACGAAGCACCCCTCCCCCCCCCCCACAACAAAAACCCAAAGAAGTTAAGGAACTAGAGCGTCATAGCGTGATTTGAAAGCATTGAGTGAAAGAGCGCACACAACATATTGAGGGAGGGAGTTCCAGGGTTGAACAACCCTTTCCGTAAAAAGTGAAAGCGGAGTTTAGTCCGATATACAGTGCCAGAAAGACGGAGTGGGTGGCCACGAGTGCAGTTGACATTTGGAATGAGGGAAAGAAGAAAATAAATAAGAAATCTCAAAGAAAAGGGTTAGCGAAGCTAATAGTCTGCATTAAAGACTGGCCTTGTGAGGATATAAATTGCAAGATATATAGAGACAGACACACACACACACACACACGCAAAAAAGACTTCAACAAAGGCCGAGTGGTACGATGGCATATATTATCGAAGGTTGGTCCTTTCCCAGCTCATTAAGTCGTTTTCCCGCCAATATTTACGTGTGACGTCACTGGTTCCGGTCAGGTTTGACTTGTGCGCATGTGCGTAGGCTGTTGAGCTGCAATGTGGCGTCAGTGGAGGCAGCAAAATCAACAGCCAATGGAAAAGCATCATACAAAAAGCTCTGACCAGACCCCCCCCCCCTGTTCTAAACAGGACGGGTTGCATTTGCTTTTGGGTAATTTAGCACCCCCTCTTGGTAGAAAAATAAACCTAAAGTGGAACTATGATAAAGAATATAAAATGGATAAAAGTGTAACGGATGGATGTGTTTTTTTTTCTTCCAGTATCTACGGCTGTTCAAAAGGATAAATTAATTTGTTCTTTAACAGCCGTCTTCCCATTTAGCGTTGTAGCGTACTTGTTGAGTATTTCGCTCCTAGCAAATGTATTTATTCCACTTGCTCCAGTAAAGTTTTATAGCGCTGAAAACGAACGTCGACTTTTGGCTAGTTTGATTCAAAATTTAATGGGGCGTATGAGAAGGGAGAGAGCTTTTTTCCTGAAACAGACAGAATAGAAGAGCAATTTAGGAATGGAAATGGAGGAGGTGGGGAGGAGAATGAGCCGGCTATCTGTCTGCCTAATTGCAAGCAACTTCCGAAAGCTTGGAGTGTACGTGGCCCGGCTTACAAACGCGTATTGCAATGTAGAGATAAGCTACTTTTGATGGCAGCATACGGATCGGAAAGAAATTGTCTGTTCCAGACCAAATTGAGTGAACAGTAATTTTGCCATTTTACTTACTGTTCCATCAGGGATGCGTTATTGTAATAATTCGTTGTGGATCAAAAGGCAGAATTTGTCTGACACCATTCAGGCTGATTTCCGTGAAGGGTTTTTTTTTCTCTTCCAGCATACAAAATGCCTTATTATTTATAAAAAAAAAACAAAAAAAAACCCTATGAGTGCCGGGCCGAATCGATAAAATAGTAACATTGCATATTGTTTACAAACTTCTTTATTTCAAGATTAAAAGATAAAACCAATGAGGAATAAGACTGTATACTGTATAGTACGTGTAGCAAGACAAAGTAACTTTTTTTTTTCATTTCGGTGTGTGGTGGTGTGGTACCTTGGCTTTACGGGATTAGGCTAAGACTCGTTGCCTCTTAGCAGCCATCCCTAAGGAGGGTTTCTTGCAAGACACTCGATGTCATGTTGAGACAATCTCCCAAAGACGTATTGTCTTGAGTTTGTGTGGCACGGGTTTCGCTCGTATAAAAGGAGGAAAAATCCGGCCTCAGAGACAAAGAGCCCGTGCAGGCTGTGCGAAGTGTACGCGCGGGACCTCTTGCTGTAAACCATAGCGAGAATCATAAACGGACGTAGCAGATCAGGGGCCCTAGTCTCGAGTTGCGCTTTTCAAATTACATGCGGTTTTACCAAAAAGAGCGCCAAAATCATGGATTGCCCATTCTATCGCACGTGACTTTAGATAAAACCGCATGCGATTTGAAAACGATCATATCGAGACTAAGCCTCCAGCTTACTTGAGCTGCTGTAGGGAAGCCTAAAATAGCGGACATAGCGATTCGATCAAGTTTGGTGCGTTAAACCTGAGCAAGGAAAAGGAGCAGCGTGTTTTCAATTCGGATCTAAAACAATGTGTTAATTCAGTTATTTTACGTTGCGTCACCATTAAGTGGCAACCGCCACATAACAGTAGTTGAGTTATTATTATGGCATGAGTGGAAAGATTTTCTCGTGGGTTGTGGTGGATTTATAAAGTCATGTTGTGGAAAGGGGAGTGGGGAAGTCCGTTTCTCAGAATTTCTTCCACTCCCCCTCCAACTCCTACTTTAGTACTCCTAGGTCCTCCTCCTCCTCCTCCTCCCCCCCCCCCCCCCCCCGAATAGCTTGCAACGTTCATCATAGCCAACACTCGGCACATTTAACTCCTTGTAAAATTGGCATTCACTCACAAAGCAGGGAGATGTCCCGAGTATCTGATGGATAGAACGATGCATAGAGTTAAAGAGTTGAGAATATGGGTGGGTAGAATGCGTTTTTTCTTTCGTCTAACCCCGTAATAAAATGGGCCTTCACCATTAGAAACTGAAGCGAGCCATTTCCCTCTGCGAATTGCCAGACCGTGGTCTTCACGAAAATCGTTTGCCCGCGTACTTTGTATTTGTCACCTGTCGCAGTCCGGGTTTTCAGCTGTCGGTCGCGTAGGCTAATTAATCACTTTCGTTTGAGTACTGTTAAACAAAAATGGTCCAACGTTCTGTCCTACGGTTCTAGTTCCAAAAAAATTGGCAATTATGGCTGTTAAAGGGAAATTCCTTCTTGACGTATAACAGCCGTGCAGTTCTCAGCCCGCGCATTTGCCGACGTTCCGTTTCGCGAGATTCATGCTAGTAGTACTACGACGTCACTTCCGCTCGCTTCTTCACGTGACTCAGCGTTGCACGTGTGATAAGAAAACATCAATGAAACGAGGGTCACGTGACACCATGAACGCCAGAAATGTAGTGTCATAAACCAAACAATGACGCGTTATGAAAGTATCCAACATCTATCCGTACTAAGCTGTAAATATAAGCAGGACACACGAGACATATTTTCCTAATATTTAATAGGAAATCTGCTGGACGCCATATTTTAAAATGGATTTTTAGCAAGGGATTGAGTAACTGTAAATAAATAAACCCTTGTGACCTTATACTTGATGTAAATTATCGTGAAATATTGATAGGAATCTTGTTTGGAACGTATGCCCCATTAATGGTATTGTTGGTTGGAGTGTATAGCTCCGCTATGAAGACACTCCAATGTAATCTTAGACCGCGCATCACGCGAAAACTACAAGGACTATCCAAACCAAACTTTGCATGCAGTAGCACGCGAGGCTGGGCAAGGTTTATTAAAAGAAAAATCCGGAATCGAACATGGAGTTGAGGAACCATCAGGGTGAAAAAATGGACCAATAGCAAGAGCCAAAAGCCAAACAACAACGAGACGGCAAAGCCGTTTCTAATTGTTAAAGGCATCCGATTGTTAAAAGATTGATTGTTGATGATAGTTGTGAATAACGTTGTTTTTGGGGTGTACGGCTATGGACCTTAGGGCTTCGGGCAGATGACCAGGAGTGGTTAACGCTCGTTAAACCCTTTGTCTATGGGCCAAGACCTCATAATAAAATTTTCCGGCCTCACTTGCCGCCCTGTTTGGGGTATACGACTACGGGCCAGGGCCCCTAATAAATTATCTTCTGCCCTCACTAGCAGATATGTGTGTTGGTATCGGTAATCAGATCGGGATTTGGTATCGCCCATTTTCGTTTAAGATTGACTCGGGTAGAGAAAAGGCGATCGGCCCAGCCTTAATATTTTTGTCATGTTGACGTTAAATCCCAACGCGGCCGAAATTCAAATTGTGGAAAATGTAAGGGGAAAAGATGCAGAAATAAAGAAAAACTAAAAGTTAAAGGGGTATGCCTCCCAGCGCCATTTAACTCGATCCTCCACATCAAGTACGGCCCCAAAGGTCTATTTCCTTACCGTTAGTCTTTCCCTTGCTAAAAATCCTTTTTTAAATGTGGCGTCTAGGAGATTTTCTGTTGGATATAATGGAACTTTATTTACTAACGACCCGTCACTAAATCATGCATTGCGCGCGTGCAATAATCATGACGTTTCATCTCTGTGTGTACATCTACTAATTTTCTAATAATTACCATGAGATCTAAAATCTAATAGACTACTGCGGTAAAAATTAAAATTAATTATTCCAATAGATCGCCGAAGCAAAATTATAAGACATTAGCCTAGAAAATTATAAATTGTGATTTTAAAATACAAGAATCATTCCGGTTTGTGACGACACAATCAATGGGTTCACGCTGGCTGGACTATTAGGCGCAATGCCAATTGAGACAGTAGCTACGTTTTCGTTGCGAGGAACGAAGCTACCGTCTCAGTTAACCTTAGCTGTGGTAAATATGCGGATGTGATCGTCGCGTGGGTGTTGTGAGGCAGGCGGAAGGTTATAAGGCAGGCGGTATGTTGCTTTAAAGGATGAGTATCCACATTCACAGAGAGAAAGACGCATCAATAACGTTTTCATGATACTCTCCAGCTAAGCAGCTACCTTGGCCGTCTTTGCCAGATGGAATGATGTCACTACTTTCAAAGGCCGACTCTTTTTGGCCAAACATCCAAACAACAAAGAAAGCGGAGCCCGCTCCATTATGTCGACAGCGAAAATAACGACGGCCCTATAGTAATATTATTAAGCCAAACGTAGGATTTTGCTAAATAAGCGGTGAATGATTTATAATAATACTGATAGACGCTTATTCTACAAATGAGAATAGGACAGAGCAGGATACCATTAGATACCTCTGATGCACTGCCTTAATTATGTAATGGAATTAATTTAATCAAAAAAATATTGTCTGAGCTTACTCTTGAATAAAAACACATTTTGGGTAGCTACCACACTCTGGGACAGAGAATTCCACATTTGCCCCGCACGAGCCCACCTGCCCTGCTAGGTTAGTGTTTGTACCAGTTTTACATAAGACGGTTGTATTATTTTCATTCAAACGTACAGAAATGTTGAAAAATCTGTTCATGCATGTGGGGTACAAGAAAAAGTGAGAGGGTTTAACACCCTGTACCCGGGTAAGAGCCCTGTAGCAGAATCGGAGCGACGCGCGACGCTACGTCGCAGTACGGCTGGCAGTGTTGTACGATTTATCCTGCACTTTTTTCTTTCATAGTCTTCTTATTGGGATAATTTCGCCAAAAACTGACCGATTTTGATGTTCAAATACACCATTTTAACCCTTTTTTCGAGAGCTTTTGAATGGTGCTATTGTCATGACGATAGGTTTGGTCGTTCTCAAGTTGTTTAGCAAAAACAACCTACAAAGGTCTAAAAAAAAGTTCTTGCAAGAAACTTGTTCATGAACCCAAATTGGCCTAACTCAAAAATTTGCACAATGCAAAATTCCATCTTCACACCCTTCCTGCCACCCGCAGACACCTCCCTCTTCCCGCAGACCGTTTTTTGTTTGCAAAAAGATTGTTGCAGACCGGCTGAAAATATTCTGCTTCTGGGGGTAAGAGATGTAGTGACAGCCAAAGTTTAAGTGTGAAAAGCTGCCGAAATAGAAGTTGGGTCTGACCGCCGCCACCAGCCAATCATTGGGCGAAGAGGGGGAGGGAGTTCGCTGGAGGGGGGTGGGGGAGAAGAATAGACAGGGTTCACAGCGCCACACCATGTCAAGGTTCTCGATCCAATTCTGGCCCGATCCACTTAAATGAGGCCCAAATCCAGAGCACAAATCAAGGACGACATTTCATTTATCCCTTCCGTCCTCCCCCTCCTTCCCCTCTTCTTTTCGTCTGCGTTTCCAAGGTAAACCCAAAGAGAGATCCGAGATTCCGAAACGGAGGAGAGAGAGAATAAAAAAAAAAATAAAAATAGAAAAATAAACGGAACAAAAAAAATAAAGCGTACACCGACAAAACGAACGATGCCAGCATTTATTACCCCTGCAAGAGGTCTCCGCAGAAAGAAAAAAAAATCCCGACCAAAGACAAGGATATCCCCTAAGGACACCTTTAGTCGAAGAATGGTGGTACTAAAGCTTTACTGGTGTTTTATATAAAGTCAGTCTCGACAGTCGTCTTCGTCGTTAGTGAACGGTGCTAAACTAAACTACCGAGCCAACCTTCGTTTCTTTTTTTTTTTGCCGCCCTTTTCTCTTGAATTTCTTTTTTTGTTTTTTGAGGTTCTTTATGTAATGTTCTGTGACTCGTTGCTGCAATCTGGTAGTTAACGCTCTCCTGACTGTAATGAAATAAATAGTTGGATCGTCGCTGCGTTTCGCTCGCTCGTATCGTTGGCTTTCGCCGGCTTATGGCTGCTGTGCAATCCCATCGCAGTTTTGTAGAAGGTTGTGGAAACGGTTTTAACAGAATAGTGCGAATTAAGGTGGAATAAAATCAAAATTATGTGGAGCCGGTGATCTTATTACAGTGGTATTCGTCGTTGTTTGTGCGTTTGACAGACTAACCGATTTTATGTAATGCCGTAAAAACGAAGCAATACGGTATTCCGTAGACTTAAAGTCGTGGAACATCATGGAAGTAAAAATGCTGAAAATAATGAATTATTTGTTCGTTTCCTTGTCTTTTAAGTCTCTTGTTTGTCTTACATGTTGGCTCCTTTTTTTGTTAGTTTGTTGAAATGGTTACGTCCCGTTTCGCCAAATCCCGTTTCGCCAAAAAGAAAGCAGATTAACAGCTTTCGCCTCAGGGGCCAGTCCCGTTTCGCCAAATCCCGTTTCGCCAAATATCGTTCACGATATTTTAGCCACACGAAACATTTAAACACGAACATTTATAACATGGTAATGGCCAGACATTTATAGACAAACACCCGTTTTGCAGAATCCCATTTTGCTAAATAATTTGCTTCAAATTACGTGCCTCGCTCGCGCTTCCACGCTCGCTGCGGCTGTACACATAACATCAAAAACCACAACCAACTAATCAAAAATTACTAACAATTAAGCATGCCTCTTTAACTTTTGCAGTGTTAAATTTTTGAAGAATATTTTGATTCTGAGAAACGGGATTCTACAAAACGGGAATTCCCGTTTGGAAAAGGTTAATCATCACAACTATTCTTAAAATAGAACCTTGGCATGACATAGTGACGCCCCAGCATTCTAAACAATTATATTTAAAGCGCACACTTCTCCGTCTGTATTGCCAGTTTTCCAAACGTTAATAAATCAACTGGACTTATTCTACCACTCCTTGTCTCTGTTAAATGTTTGCCTTTTAAAGCCCCATTAAGGTATTAAATTTCGTGTACGTAAAATTTTGTCAAATTCATTTTGGGGAAACGGGACTGGCCCCTGAGGACAAAACTGTTAATCTGCTTTTTTTTTTGGCGAAACGGGATTTGGCGAAACGGGAGTTCACCGTTGAAATAACCGTCATTCGATCGAAGATAGTCAGTCGAAATCTGACATGAATAAATCATAGGAGAAGAAAGGGTTGGGGGTGGAAAGAAACGTAACGCGCACGCATCGGTACCTTTTTCGATCAAAGGAGGACGCGGCGGAAGTAGGTTCATGCCAACGCGCCTGCGCTGTTGTGTGTTCATTAATAGCAACTGGGTGCACAACTACTAAGAGCTTCATCTGTATACGCATAATGGCCGTGAATGGACGGTTGTGAGCGCATTTTCACTCAATAAACTTAGGTGTTAATACAGCACGAGTTACATCCTTCAAATGAGTACAGGACCATACTTCAATTCTTTCTGTAAACGTCTGTTCAGGTAACATATCAAAACATACAATCAATAATTACCCTTTACTGGTTTAAAAAATGGTTGTTAGCCTTTACGTACGGAAAACGAATTAGTTGCACTGCTGTGATGTTATTGTTTACAGCATCGTTTTCGGGTAGTTTACACAAGCCCTATTCACTCTCTCCGAAATCTGCGCAACTTTCCGTCTATAGCTCGCGCGATCAAAACATGCTGCGCCATCTGTAGGAAGCGACTACGAACTAAAGCTTCACCACCTCTACTTCCGGGCAAATCCAAGATGGTAGTGTCGTGTGCTCACGGCGGCTGATAGATTGATTCCCGACAGTGCGGCCATGGCCACTACACTAACTGGCCCGCTCTACAACGATATTAGGGGGGTACACAAAATGGCCGCCACTTCTGGTTCATTTCGTCGAGGTCTGTTCTTCGAGGTAGAAACTTTGTACGGTGCGACGCGACATCTATTGCCGGCTAGTGGCGATTTTCGAAATAATAATTTAAATTTTTACGTAGATTTTGGTGGCAAATTTTTTATTGTTTATAAGAGTATTTTTAAATGGTGTTTAAAAATATCACTCAGCCACAGTTAAGCAATTTCACTGCGTTTGCAAAAAAAAAAGCAACATGTTCGTTGGTAGTTTGTACGGTCGGTGTCGCCCTCGGTTGACAAAATGCGGCAACTCAATCGCATCAGCGGCACTTTCGGCGGCCATATTGCCAACCCAGTCTCGTAATGCTATTTTTCATTCAAGATCCGGCCAGTACTGTAGATAGCCCTGGTGCGGCAAACCACACATGCATGGTATTACATTTCATAAATTTCCCAGCAAGAAATTGTATCCATATAGTTTTGAAGTGGGTGAACGCCAGAATGCAGAACGCCGTTTTAACTCGTTGCCGAGAACCAAAATGAAATGGTCTTGATTTTCGCTTAAATCTTTCAGTTTTAAAACATAGGGCCTCAAGTCTTTAATTTTGAGGCGTCAAAATTGGGCGGCCGACATGACTGAATGACTTATCTTCTTCTTCAATGCGGGCTTCGGGAAGCCAGTTGAATTGTTTCTGCGATTGTTTGCATGATACTGCATCTGCCTGCAACAATACAGAAACCACTATCCATCGAGCTGATACATGCTAAATCTAGACACACGCTAGTGTGTTGCCATCAAATAATGAACTTAGACCGAAGCTTGGGCAGAACCTGAACAGAAATACGCATTTCTAATGTTCCGTTTTTTCGCAAACAAAATTGGGTGGGCAGTGGACATACCATACACAACATAGACCAAATCGTACCACTTTCCATAAAAAGGACGCGAAAAAAAGCCAACAAATTAACTGAACAAAAAACGGCTTCGCCGTTTAGAAAAAAAACATTAGAGCTCGTATCCCCATACTCACAGCCGTGAAGGTACACGAATAAAAACGGATTAGAGTTCACCGAACGCAACGAACTATAATTTGAACTCCAATTCCAGGGAACAAGGATTGTGACAGGCCAGCCTTCATGCACACGTAAACAAACATGTACATCACTAATCAATCAAACAAAACAGTTGGATATTTCAAAAAAATACCCACACAAAATGAACACGTAAGTACTCACATGAACTAGAACTAAAACAGAAACCATCAAACACACGCAAAAAAAAAATGCCGAACTGGGAGTCTGCTTGTTTCAGAAATTATAAATGCACACAAAATACAAAGATAGCCACTCACACGAAACACGCTTAAAATAGAAAACAACAAACACAGACAAATATAAAAAAAAACCTGTATGATACACAAATTAAGCATACACACGCACACAAACATTAAACATTTCAAACACAAACTGCGTTCACTTACTGACATAACAATTACGTGAAAACAGTCATTATTCCCTGGAATGGGAGTTCAAATTATAGTTCGTTGCGTTCGAGTGAACTCTAATCCGTTTTTATTCGTGTGCCTTCACGGCTGTGAGTATGGGGATACGAGCTGCAATGTTTTTTTTCTAAACGGCGAAGCCGTTTTTTGTTCAGTTAATTTAACTACGCTCTGAGGCACGCGCTGGTCACGTGACTCAACCGTCTTTTCCGCAGGTTGCGCTCTCGTGGCTAAATTGAGAAACTAGAATCTCTGTCCATGCTCTGTCCGTATAGTTTTGCACACGTTGCTTAAACGGTAAGTCTAGCAAGTGAATTATCCCGTAACGAAAGTGTAGTTATTAATCCAAGGTTTACATAAAACCTGTATCATCGCAAATACATGTCGGCCACACAATGGAAGTTCGACAACAATTCTGTTGCTTACCGCGAATTAGTAGCTAATAGCGATTGACGAACTCCGCCAACACAAGCGATGAACTAATCTGGCGGAGCTCACTTCCCGTTAACGGCCGGGTTGCCATGGAAACGTAAGAGAGTGCGTTGATGTGAGCAGACAGGCAGTTTCTTTTCCATTCCCACCCCTTTCTTCTCCCATGAATAAATGAAGGCGAAATAGTCGTGCTAAATTTTCAGCAGATCTATTTGAAACTATTGGGAAATAATTGTGTTTGTAACGCTCGGTACAAAGTAGAGAGCAACGGAGCTTCTTTCTCATCCGCTGTTAAGCTATGATAACTTTTGAATGGGTCGTCCGGGTCGTCCAGCTGACTTTAAACCTAATGCGTAAATTCTTTACCCTATTTGTTAATTTAAATTCGTAAATTAATGAAATTATGGAATCTTGTTAACTATGCGAAAAAGCACTATGTTTAATGTGAAGTTTTGACAGTTTTTTGGGGGATCAAAACGTATTCATGGAAATTATTACGCGCTGATGGTAGAAGATTATTTTAACTGATAAATCAACCTTATGAGTTTGCGCTTTTTTTCAGAATAGTTCAGGCATTATACAGAAAATGCCTTGATTGACGGAGTGTGTCTGAATATCCATCCTGTTAGTGACCATTACCTCTGAAACGATTTCAGATTCTGGTGTCAAGAATGTTGTGTCTACCCTAAACTAGCTACTGATTTCTTGATTTGATGCGTGAATTCACATCGATGTTATTCCTCACAGAAACAGGTTCGTACGGAAACCGGAAAAACCAGGTTAATAATTATGCAGGTTGAAGCAAAAAGTTGTGGAATTAATCGATAAAACCTGTATGGGTTAGGAACATGTACTTATCCATGTTCCAATTTAAAATAAGCGTTCTTCTAAGTAACCTGTTTCATGTAGAAATAGATGTTTTTTTAGTGTCAACTGCTAAGGGAAAAGTTGAACCGTGGAAAAGTTGAGTGAAATTCAAACAAAAATTGTACCAACTTTTAGGAATTTCTACTATTCCTATAATTGCGTATGCAGCAGCTTATTTTTTGAGCAATAGCTCCGCCTTAACATGGAGCGGTAGCTTCACTGCAGCACAGATCTGATTGTTGGCGCAGTGCCACTCTGATGAGCAAGGAGGATACCCGCGCGCCATCTTAAGCTGCTGCCCGCTAGGGGTGATGAGTGGCGCTGGCTAATAATGTACTTTTTCTTTTACTTTTTTTTTTTTATTTTTCAATCGTGCGTTGCGTTCAAAGACTATGACAGGTGCGAGAAATTAAAATGCGAAAATTGTTTGACGTCAGAAAATAGAGAATTCAGCAATAGACTGGTGATTTAGATGTTTTCAGTAACCGTGGTTTAGGGGGTAAAACGAACGCGATCGACCTACTGACCCTGGACTGGAATTACCGATGTTGCGTTTCACGTATCTTGTAGAACTGTTTTTCAACCCCCTTAACTTTTGACTGGTGTCTTTCTGTGTGATTTAGATTGTGTACTCCATGTAATTGATACGGATGCGTTAATGCATGCACCACACTTAAATGTGGCCCACAACACGACTTGAGAAAGTGTGACGTCACTTGTGATATTCTTAACGGTTCTTAAATGAAGAATTTAGGAAAATTACGCAGTGTTCGGAATTAGTGTAAAACCCGTAAATTCCACAGATGGGTTGGCATGTCGGAAGACGAAGCCATGTTAACCGACTTATGAAATCATTCCTCAAATAACACTAATGTTTCTGTATATAGCGATATAAACTAGGAGTAATACATGTTTCTAGAGGTTTACCAATATTGATGGCATCTGTAAAATATATTAACTGTACCAGATCGACGAGCACAACCAGGCCGATACTGACACCGAGTTCTGGTCTATCGCAACACGGGACATGGCTGGCTTCGAGAACAAGAATTTTTAAAAACTTTTTGAACCAGACGAGGTAAAGAAATGCGGTGTTTGGCATTTTAAAGCATAGCTCAAGCAACAGCTGAGCTTCCTGGATATTTTGTAATTCTAGACACGTACCAGAATTTTTTTTTTAAATAATAAAGTAAATAAAATTAGTCTGCGTCACAAAAACCAATGCCACGAAAACAACCAGGTGCAGAGAACCAACCAGGTATCAGATATGGGTTAGAAATCGGATCGGAAAAATGTTTAGATCAGGTATCGGCAAGTCCCTCTTTCCGTCTGTTATTACGAGCTGTTATCAGTTACTTCAGGCCTGATACGATCAGTAAAATCAATCAATTGTAATATTTTCTCAAGACCAGTATCGTGCACAGACCCCCGAGAGGGCAGGGGCAACTTTTAGTAACTTTTTCTGCGGACTTTTTTTTTTGCCATCTTTTTACCTTTTCTTAGCCTTTTTCTCCCTTTAGTGCCCACTTTTTTCTAGGAACTTTTTTTGCTTTCTTTTTACCCTTTCTTAGCCTTTTTTGTCCTTTTCTTGCTTTTTTTTTTGCCCTTTTTAGACCTTTCGGCTCTTTCTCAGACACCGCCCCACCAGCAAATGCTGGCACACAAAAAAAGCCAATTTTTTTTTTACCAAAACGGGTAAGTTCTGAAAAGGGCAGGGGCGCTGCTCCCCTTGCCCCCCTCCTGTGCACGCCACTACTCAAGACCATCTTGCAGGGCAAAAACGCGTTATCTTACAGCTGTTTTAAAAAGTGTAAGAATTACGTATATCACCAGGAGTTTGAGTATGATCAATTACAGCGCGCAACTCGACGAATTTAGTGAGACAAAATACGTCTACCTTCTAAGTAATTTTTTTTTTAATTTCCGTGTTCAACCAATCCACCACGAAGCCATTGGCTCGTATGTGATGTGCAAAATCAAATAATAAATACACAAAATGGATCGAAAACCCCCCTTAACACGCCAAAAAAAAAAACTGTTAAACTAATAAAGCAAGGAAAAAATAAAAGAAGTCAAACTAAATTAATATTTTATAAAAATCAGGGCAAAAACCGGTGCGTGAAAAATCGTTAAATGGATTAGTGAGTACATGATTTTTCACGCACTGGCTTTTTGCCCTGAATTTTATAAAATATTAATCTAATTTGACTTATTTTTATTATTTCCTTGCTTTATTAGTTTGACAGTTTTTTTTTTGTTTTTTTTTGGCGTGTTAAGTGGGGTTTTTGGTCCATTTTGTGTATTTTTTATTTGATTTTTGTACATCAAATTTCTTTTTAAATTCTTATAACCACAAACATTCCAATTTGCTTCAAGGCAGCTGCAAGAGTGGGTTCAAATCCAAGTAATGGCAATAGACAAAATGTAAGCGTACAAAGACGGTGAACCATCCATGCGTATGAATCTTGTGTATTAATTGAATGCTTGACGTTTTCCCCCTTTTACGCACAAAGTAAGCCGTCATGGTCACCGTCCCCCTTCATCGGAACTGGGGTTACGATGAAGGGGGGGCTAACTCCATTAGACCATCTCTTTTTTCCCCTTCCCAACACAGACAAGATGAGCCCGGCTGTCAACAAGTAGTGGCCATCGTGGCCTGCGTCTGTCATCAATGTTTATCCTGGCTCTGTCCGTTTGCCGATACCTACGTGCTAAGCCAGTCAAGCTTGTTTGTTCGTGTGTCCGTCTGTCTGTCTGCTGTGTCCAGCTGTCTTGTCTGTCCCAGATTGGTGGTGTTAGTACGCCGTCAGTTCACCACTCTTTTGGCTGACTCGTCGAGTGTTTGACCCCCGAGTTGGATGAAGGGAGGGAGAGTTGTCGGGGTAGGGGTTCGGGGTCGTTCAAGCCTCAATTTGGCACGTGCAACCGTTAATTAGTTGGACCTGGAGAGCTCGAGGGACCGAGGATTGATTTCTCTGTAGGTCTAGGACAGGAATTGAACCTCGCTCTTCACTAGAGCTTCGTTCCTGGCGTCCGTCCGCTCTCTCTCCTGCCAACGGTCATTGCTACCTTTCAGACCTGGCCAAATAAAGAGGATAGTTCTAGTTTTCTGGAAGTGGAAAAAAAAAGTCGTATGTGCTGAGGAAATGGGAAAAGATACAGTTCTTTTGCACTGCTTTTCGTGTGTTTACATAGAGGTGTGCCCAGGTTGTTGAGAGCCCCCCCCCCCCCCCCCCCCCCCGTGCAATGAGTGGCGGAGGCCCTCCTCTCCGCTCTCCATGAAAATCACTTAACTCTTGCTGAAGTCTGATGCGCAGAGAAAACTTGCAGCAAAACGTCTGATGTGTTTTGGAGCTTGAAAAGCTGAAGTAAATAAAAAACAATCTCTACTAAGAGAACAAAGGGTTCAAGATAAAAACCACTGAAAAAGCATAGAAATAAAGGATTATGTTAGCACTGGAATAAGTTGATGGCCCCGTACTAATCCGACTCACTGCTGAGAAAAGAACACTCAGCAGTTCAGGTTTTTTAAGCTGATGCCAAAGGACTGACTGCACCAAGAAATGGAGGCTCTGGGACGAACCCACGGGCTCTGGTGACCCCAAACGTATTATTGAAGCGTAGATCGATGAGTTTCGCTAGGCTATGGATCTGGTGCAGCTGCGCCTTCTTGTGTGCAGTAACGAGCCAACAATATGTGATTTCAGCAGATCGTTGCCTGAAAGAGGTCTGTTGGGAACGTAGAGGTTTGGACTGGTTTCAAACCCTCGGTCCAACGTTTACGGATTATCGAGTCCGACTTGGTCAGCTTAGTACTACAAAACGGACATATTTTTAATAGTCTTCATTGTTTGATGGAGAAATGTTATAGATTTTTTTAATAAATAAATAATTTTTAAAAAATTGTAGTACCGTAGGAAAAAAACTGCATTCCATGTGCTAACAGCTCAGTTAGCAATGATGCTGTGTCGAATTTTTGTTTCCGCTATAATGATTTAAATTTTAAATAACAATTGAATCAGGTGTTTCGGTCAAACACGAATGATCATCTTTCACTTCTTGTTCTTCATGTTTATTATGAACATTTCTTTCACTTCTTGTTTTTCATGTTTATATATGAACATCTCTTTCACTTCTTGTTCTTCATGTT
>JAHWFP010112866.1:71393-95053 GCA_023313725.1 Lithobius niger
ATGAACATTTCTTTCACTTCTTGTTCTTCATGTTTATATATGAACATTTCTTTCACTTCTTGTTCTTCATGTTTATTATGAACATCTCTTTCACTTCTTGTTCTTCATGTTTAAACTAAACTGCAGCCACTTTCATTTTCCCTTGCGCTGATTCACTTCATGCTGGATAGTGAGTGGTCATGCTTCCATTGGCATCGAAACGCCCTGCAGCTGCATGTGTTGTGTTTTTATTATTTACGACGCATTTTCTGCATATCCGTATATAGCTAACAGAGATGCAGGAAGGCAAGTGCCCCTCTCAAACAAGCTGAAGGAGGGCATTATAAGACCCAAGTTTTTTTTTCTGCCTTGGTTTTCCCCGACATATTTAGTCACATTCGAAAAGTTTTCACAACCAATTGGTAATCTGCGTAGTGCAGGCAACAACGCAGTTGCAACCCTTAGAGCGTTGGGATGGGTAGTCCGACACAGTCCTGATGCGACATCCTACGTAGCCATACAGTTTAGACATGTGTTGGGGAGTGAGGGAAGAAACTAAGGATTATCTGTTAATGGAGGGGTAAAAATTGTCATTTACCCTTTAAGGAAAAATTCTAGGATATCAGATAAAAGGCCAAAACTGGTACGTAGTTTTTTTAATGAAATATTAAGACATGTTACAGTTGATAAGATTTTATGCCCCTTACATGTGTGTTCTTTGGTTTGATGTTTTCAATAATTGTTTGCAATGAACTAAAGGTCCTTGAGTCGTATTTGCTTTGCTGGGTTGGTGACCTTTTTTTTAAAATTTTGTCCGAATTCAGCTTTGATCATTCAATGTTTGCTGCTTTTGGGGTATTGCTTTTGGGGGGGGGCAAGGAAAACGTTTTTCAATTTGTTTTCTAGAATTCTCATTTATAACCACGTGATCAGAAGCGCCGTTAGAATTGTTCGGGCTGGGGCGTACATTTCTCCAGGTCCCCAAGCCCTCATTTTTACGAATCTGCTAAATTAAAAAAAAAAAGTGAATACACCATTTTTTTTTGGAACGAAAAAAAATTTTGTTAAGAAACTATTTAAAAATGGAGTTTGGATTAATTTTTCGTTGATGCAGCTGACTGATGCATGACCCCTTCAGGCTCCCCAGACTTGGGGTAAAACCCTCAGTCTCTACGTGGGGCTGCACATTATAACCATTCCATTTATAGATTGGTAAGCCTTGATAGACCCATAAGCCGAATTGTTTTGCATGGACGGCCGGCTTGTCACCAAAATTCGGCGGAGATTCGGCTAGCCGGTTATTTTTCCGGCCGACATTTGGCTGTACGATTATTCGGCCGAGATTCAGCTAAGCTTAGGCTAAAAAAAATCTTTTACGTTGTTGTAATAGCTTATTACTGCATCCTAGATTGATTATAGTGCAGTCTATAGCTGTGAAAGTATTGTCGCCTAGTTTTGCGCTACTGTCTGGTTTTGCTTAAAACAGTACTTTACTCACAACTAGCCAATTTATTACACTTTCAAGACATAGTTTATGCTAACATTTTTTGGTAAGGGCGGGTTTACGCAACAACTCGCTTTTGCATTCTCGCAGCGAGAATTGGCAAAGTTGTCGTTGCCATGGTAACAACGCTATCTGGATTAGCTAAATCCGACGTCGTTTGAGTAAATGCTTTAAGTCGTATAATCCGTGACAATAAGATAAAGAATTCCTCCTGACGAAATGGACACAGTCGCTTCTAAACTCGCATTATTAAGTGTCTTCATTGCGAGTCGACATAGCTAAAACCGCCGCCATATTGGAATTTCAGACGATTTCTAGCTTCTAGCCGCGAGAATGCAAAAGCGAGTTGTTGCGTAAACCCGCCCTAATTGTTCGTTTTGTCAGCCCCCTCGCTGACATTATTGTCAGAACGATATCAGGGTACTGTAAGACCACACGTCATTCTACGTTATCACCACCAACTCCACAAAACAACAGCACGTTCTGTCGACATTCGGATTTTGGATATCATACCAGAGTGATTGATGGTGAAGTCGCCTGTCGATGAGTACAATAAAAGACCAAACAATGTATTGCCCAGTGTTGCTTGCCATACATGGCTTAGTTACGCATTCGTATAACTTCTGTTTGGAACGTGGTTGGCTTTACAAACAATTAACAAGCTCACAGTATTCGAGTTTTTCGTGATTGATTTCCACACTTTCGACAACCACTGGTCTTGAGTTTGCGATGCGAAGCGAACCATCCAGCATTGGAACATAAAGCAGCTTGTTGGATTCGGCTTAAGCCTTTTCCGGTGGCCGGCTTACGGCTAGCTGAATTTTTTTCTGGCCAAGATTCGGCTTACGATATATATTCGGCTACGGCGCTAACGGCGGCGGCTTAGGGGTCTAAGCCTTGAGTTTCGATCCCATGTTAAATTTGCGTTTGAGGTTGCGGATCCTACTCTACTGAATATATTAGGGTGCTTTTGCCTTTTTCTTTTTCAGTCTACTAGTTTTCTGGTGTTTACGTTGAAACTATTGTTGGTTTCAGTAAAGAAAAGCATTGGTACCAGAATTAGTACTCACTATTAGCAGACGATTGAAAAGGTTTACCCAATATTGCGGCGTGTCCACTTGTTTGCCACTTTTCACTAAGGAGCCTTATTCATTGATTAAAACAAGGTTCACTAATATTATTAGTGACTTTTGTTGTAATCATGGAGGTTCTTAATAGCCTCACTTTTTAGTGCTTTGTAATGGATGTTAAAATTCTTTGTTAGAACTTTAAACATAGAATTCCTTAACTGTATTGAAATTTGCCTTTCATTTTGCTAATTTCATGCATTTATGATGACGGATGAAAGTGCTCCAATTTAAAGTAATCGTTTTACATTGTTGGATTCTACGGGTTCACAATGCAATTTAACTGGTATGGCATCTTTTGTTTCACTCGATATATTTCCATTCGTGCCGGTCACTTTCTCTTGTTTACCCTGGAACAAACTGCAGTTGCCAAAGATGCGAGACACCGAAGAATTCTTGATACCCTCATTAATTAACCTTTATGGTGTTCCTCAAGTGTCAGTCCTTGGGTCCATGTTGTTTGCGTGGAAACGTGTGCGTGTGGAAAGCCAACTCGCGGTTGAGAACGGGGTGACAGAATTGCTGCTGGCCTTTGCTGCATGTCAACATACCAGTCGCCGTCTGCATGCTTCTTCGTCATCATAAAATGCGAAATCGCCCTCGTCTCATGCAGTACATCGAAGAATGAAGTAACTCTCAAGAATTTGATAGCGTCTTTCTTCTGATCGTCACCAGTTTCCGTCCTTGCAATCCATTCACTAACGTTGTTGACGGCTCGAATTGCATTTTTGAGTCGCCACCCGCCACTCGATCGAGTGAGTTTTCGGGCATTTTGCCAAAGAGTGAATACGCCGTAAGAAGGCGCTACCGTTCGGTGGCGGCCGAACGAAGAACATGCACGCCGATTGCTTTGGTGCTTACTCAACTCCCAGTTGACCTACACTTTCTAATTAATGCCAGTTCTTAATATTCAGAACTGAGTTGCAGGCAGAAGCGTTAGTAGCTTCGTTTTATTTGTATGACCCTAGCTATTAAAATGTAAAAAAAAAAATAATGAATAAATAAAATAAATTGACGCAGCTGAGAATGAGTTGGTTGGTTGATTTCCGGTTCCACTACCGTATGCGGAAAACCATTTGCGTGTTCAACAACACCGGATACATAACAAGAACGTGTTTCCTCTCGTTATTAGGGATAACATCTCGACGGCTGATTAAGTGACTGAGTTTTAGTCAAAAACAAGTCTCGTTTATGGCAACTCTAAAACTAATACAAGCGTGGCTAGGAAAGGTACCCACTCTTTTAAGGGATATGACCGTGTGCACGTAAGTAAATTGTATCCTTGTCGTGTGAACCCCGACAATTTATAAATTGTGTTTTGTTTACAGTGCTCATTTTATTTGTAGCATCAAACAACACCCAGTTTGACGTTCTTTTTTAGGGCCCCCGCGCACTAGGCAACCAGGTAGTGCGGCCAGTGGTCGTCGCGGCCACGTCCGTTTTCTCTTGATTATTTTCGATCACGTGGTAAAAAATGAACACGGAGCAAGCATTGTCGCCTTGTGGTCGCCTGCAGGCCGCCCGGGATCTTAGTGGCCGCTACGACTGGCTGGCTGTGGCGGCCAAGTGCACGGTGCTACATATACCGTAAGCTTTCTCCCGCAGCGACCCGGTTACACTGCTTGGTTGCCGAGTGCGCGGGGGCCCTTAAGCTTCTGTATTAAACGTTAAACGAAAAACACAATCAAGCTTACATTGTGACTTGCCAAGGATGGTGACTGCTCAGCAATGATGACGAATAAATGCATGAGTCCGGAATTGAACCAGACTCTTTGAATTGGGCCGCCCATGCGCTACACGGATATTCTAACGCACTCAAGATTGCTACTAACTTGACGTAGAATGACGTCAGTGCAACAAACTCTTTAATATTGTCGAATTAGAACATTGTCGAGTTGACATTGGTCATGCCCGGTCCAAGACCCAGGTTCAATTTGTAAACTCATGATGACGGAGGATTTTTTTTTTCATTATTGTTGCTCACTTGTCATTTATACAGCAGTTTAAATAGGAAGGAAAACCAAATGGGCTCGAGAAGTGTTAAATAAATACGGAACACGGACGGAAACCTATTTACGTTGCCTTTTGGACTTAAATGTCAGACTGCCGGAGTAGGGAATTAAACCACGACCTTCGAAATGAACAGCTGGAAGTCCTACCGCTGACACTGAAAAAAAGGTTGTGTCAGTATGGTTTAGCGGCAGGACTTTGGCCTTTCGTTTCAAAGGTCTTTGGTTCAATTCGCCACTCAGCAAGTCTGACATTTAGCTGAGGGTTGAGAAAATAATTGATTGCAACCAATAACCCATAACCGCCTGAAAAAAACTTTCAAACCCTTTTTTTGGGTCGGTTCTCGGATTCGAACCGGCATTCTCTTGGTTTGGAACCGACGACGCTGACCACTGGGCTGTGACTGCCCGCTTTGCTCGGGGTCCCCGGGGACCCCTCACAAAGCTCGCGCTGGGACTTAGTTTTTCGCTGTTATGCGTTGAAGGCGTACGTTCGTATCTAGGCGGTTATGGGTTAAGTCCAAAAGGCAACGTAAAAAGTTTGCATTCGTATTTGTTTATCTATAGCAGTTCACAACTGATTTGGACCCGGTCCTTTCTTGTCGACTTGGTGACGCAATCATTGGTTAACCTGACACCCGAACTGATCCAGCGGATGAATGACTCGCTGATCAGACCCGTCCCGGTAAAACAAAGATTTAGCCCAAATTTAAAGAAAAAAAACTGTTCAGACTTCGAATGAATGCTACAGTACCGTAACAATAAATAAAGCAGCAGACCAAAAGGCTAAAATACCGTCTTTAAAAACTGTGCATTTGGTGATCCTTATCCTTGTTACTTGTTGGTACCTTGATTACTTTTCTTTAACGGTTCTGTGTTGCACACGACTCTGCATAGCAGAGAGTTTGCAGTATGCATAGCACAGTTATAACATATCATATCAAAAGCCAAAACTGGCAAAAGGGGCCGCCAAGTTCCGAATGGTTCGGCCCTTCAAAGGCGTGATATAAACACACCAAAACATTTGCCAAGTTAATCGCACCGCTTAATAGTTCGAAGGTTAAATGAAAACTAGAACATTGCTACTTTCGGTAGCAATATTCAAGTTTTCAACGTCCAAAGTATTATTCGGTGCGATTAAGTTGGCGAATGTTTTGGTGTGTTGATATCACTCCTTTGAATGGCCGGACCTTTTGGAAGTTGGCGGCCCTTTTTACCAGTTTTGGTTTATGATACGATATCACTCTTTATTTTTAATTGTGTATTAGACTCAACTCCGCTACCGTGCAGATGTCTAATAAAGTGTCAATTTCAACAAGAAATTGGTTTTCAACAATTTGCTACTACCTTTTGCCTACAGGCCGAATCATTGTCAACTTGGTCACCTCTTTATAGGTGTTTAGTTTAGTTTTAATTTTGCTGTAATTTGTTTTATTTCGTTAGTTTTGGTGTGATGATATCACTCCTTTGAAGGACTGAATCATTCTCAACTTGGTCACCTCTTTATAGGTGTTTGGTTTGGTTTTAATTTTGTTGTAATTTGTTTTATTTCGTTAGTTTTGGTGTGTTGATATCACTTCTTTGAAGGGCCGAACCACTTAACTTGGTGGCCTCTTCACCAGTTTTTGGCTTTGTTTATTTTGCTTTGTTTTTAGAGTTGGTTTATTTTTCGTGTATACAATTTTTTTGGCAATTTAGATTATCGTGCTACACTAGTGTGTGTCTAGGCACGCACGTCAGTATACACGTAGTCATTGTCCGAACTGTGACTGCCCAATGAGAGACGATGCCGACAGTCTTTATAACTAAGATCGTAATATTTGTTTTTGTGTGTGTGTGTGTATTTCTATTGTTCGTGTGTCCGCAATGCGAATCTCGATAATCTTTTTTTCTTTGTTTGTTTGAATCGCTTTCAAACGGAATTGCCTGTATAATGAATAAGTAAAGATTCGAACTGTGTTTACAACAAAGAGACCCAGTATGATGACGTCACAATATTTTCATGCAAACGGGATCTGGACCTGTGTCTCTTAACCCTGGATCTAACTAAATCTAATGAAAGATTGGGCGACTGCTAATGGGAAATCACAGCGTTTTAATACAAATGTGAAATCACAACAATGCTCAACAAACGAAAGAATTATCTTGATTCCCACTACGACTTCAATAGAATTAGGAATGGGAATCTGGGTAATCTGGCGACAATCTAATGAAAGCGTGGGCGACTGTTAACGGGAAATTAAGTATTTTTGTGAAAACGGGAAATCACAACAATGCTATAAAAAAGCGGCCATGTACGGGGCTGTCTTAGTACTAACCAGCTAACAATGGTTATAGCAATATTTTCGTACTTACGCGCCATCCCACGCCATCCTCGTTACACCCCTAGGCTCCAAGCCATAAAAGGTACGCAGTTCGTATCGTACTGCAGCCATTCGTCCAATTTCATAGCTGGAATCCTTCCCGTTATCTCGGTATCGATAAATAATCACCGTATGGAAATTAACATGGGGATGAGCAGACTAGAATTACCTAGATAGCTAGCTACCTAGTTAGTTACACATTTTCAACGTTATTGAGGGTCAGATTTTGCATTGAAAGAAGCTTAGCTGGCATTCCTACACGAGTTAATTTTTGTCAGGTGGGTCAATGCTCTTGCAATTTAAGCTTTTGTACCGCATTATTATTTTTCCCCAAGTACCTGAAATATGCCCAACTCTGCTTCAAGATATAAGACACTGATGCTATGGCGCCGCGCTACAATGGTTTACAACCTCGACAATTGAATTGATGTGATGTTTGTTGTGATGATTGTTGCCTAACTTGGCGCAACACACTAGCGTGTGTCTAGATTCGTAAATACATTGTCATTGTATCCTTAGATCTGACACGAAATCCCAGGGTCAGGTGGTAATACCCAGAGACCCGGCCAAAAAGTTGACTCGATTCAAGTCTGGTGCACAATGTGGGCTTCATTGTGGTTCCTCTTTTATTGATAAGATTTAATGCTTATTAATTTTTGTATAGACTATTCTGATGACATTTTATCAGGGCCCCACATCAAAGTTAGGAACTTGAGACTAACCCCCCTCCCCGACTGAAATCGCAAAAAGGTTACACTATGTTATAATATTCGTAGGCCACAATTGTGCTTAACGGGTTGGTTCAGTCATTAATCCGGGATGCTTACGTTTGAAGACTTCCCTGCCTAACAAGCTGACAGGCTTGTATTACAGTGCTCCTGCTCCGTGCTCGTTGCCGTTGGATTGGAGTTGTTGTGTGTTGGGATTATTAAAAAAAATGCACAATACGCACAAATGGAGTACATTACTCATAGTCATCAAAACTCATAATTGCGGGAAAAAAAGAAGGGCCCGGGCTTGGGTGCAGTGGGCCACCTGATCCTCCCGTTGTGGGGACCCTGCGTTTTATTGACCGTTCGGGGCAGACCAAGAGATGGTAAAGATTTACGTTACATGAAGGGGTAAGTGAATTGTAGTTCGACTCATTACTCAGCCAGTAGGCTATGTACTATATATATAAACTCACACGTTGGAAATACTGCTTAGTTCGACACCTGATCCTGTCTCATGATCAGCATGCATTAATAAATTAGGTTAGAACTTGTACCAATTCGTGTCCTTTCTTGTTCTATCACAATCCTAGCAGAGGCAGCGCCACAGTGGTCCAACCACACAAAGATCCGCGGTTATAAAGATCCAGTTACAAGGCTCCAACGTCATAGGAGTCCACAGTCAAAAGAGTCCAAAGGTATAAGAGTCCCGACGTTGGCTCCGCCCCCTAAGATAACTTTTCATAAAGTCATAAAGTCATAAAGAGTTGCAATACTATAAAGCCAAGGAGTCCAACATCATAAGGGTTCATCATAAGGCCTCAATTACTAACCCCGTCTTAAGAATCCACCGTCACAAGAGTCCCGGAGGCAAGAGTCCAAGTAACGTCAGTCATAGGAGTCCCCCGTCATAAGTAGTTCCAGCATGGAACTGTCATAAGAGCCCCCCCATCATGAGAGTCCAAATTCACTAAAGTCCAAAATCCCGAAACCGGGTGCCGTCAAAGGAGTCCACCGTCATAAGAGTCCTTGATCAGGAAAAATTGGGTAGGCGAAGTTAGGATGGGAAGGACGTATGACTCAGACATTCCTGAGTGAAAGCTTTACGGGGAGTTGGAGTTAGCGGGTTAGATGAAAAAGACGCATTAACCTTGGCCATAGCTTGAAGAATTGGTTAAAGTACAGTCGTCAACAATTAAGCACAAGATCGCTCTTCAATAGCATCACGAAAGCTGGGTCAGTAAAGCAACACGATACGTTGCTATGCCCTCTGCAATGGCACAGCCATTGCACTGAGTAGGCAATGTCTTCGCCTGACATAGCGATATCTGTTGTCGGTACAGAAACTGCGAGACACTACCACAACCTTTGAGTAGCTCTTTTGAAAAGACTTGGTTTCTTATGATTGGAAAGTAATATTTGTTATACTGATATTCCCGCAACCATGGCAGTGACGTGCGCAAAACAGAAAAGGCCTTTCAAATGGGGGATGGATTATTTGATTTTGGAGTGGTGGGTCTATATGGAATTGTATCGATTTATTTTGGTGATGCGTAGTGGCGCACCAGGCAGGCTCTTACGCCCCTCCCCTACCCGCGAGTTACGAGTAAAATTATAATAAGTGTCCATTTAGCATCTTTAGTGCCATTTCATTTGAATGGCACTAACATTACTGAAAATAAGTTGGTTTGCCCTCCCGAAGACTCCTTGGCTCATTATCTCTGACCCAGTTGTCTTCCGCTCCCCCCCCCCCCCCAATCCCCTCTACCCCCACCTTCTTCCCCCAAAACAAATTCTTCGGTGCGCCAGTGGTGGCAATGCGAGTTTTTATTAATTTAAACCGAAACCAAAACTCAGAATTTTTCACATGGCTTTCCCATTTGTTGGCGTTCTTCGAATTTGGGTGTGGCTTTCCGTTATCCGGTGGCTCTTCACTTGAAGGGTTTCTTCCTCCTTTTGTTTTGTTGAAACTTTTTTTTCTCCGTTTTTTTTTTAACCTTTTCCTTAGCCAAACTTCCCTTTTCCGTTTGGATTTTTGAAATGCATGAAGCGTGACGTGGCCCGAGGCTCGGCCAACCAGTCTGCTTCTGACTGTCTCCGTCCTGTTCCCTCTAGTGGGCGCCTTCTGAATTACAAGAAATTGTTTTCGCTCCGTCTGCGTTCCGTCTGTCAGGTTTTCCTTGCCCACGAGACGTCAATAAAAATATTATGATGGAAATGAGTGCGACGTGTTGACTTCATTTAGTTTTTATTTTCATTTTTTTCCCCTCTCTTCCTTTTGTTTTTCTGTCTTCATTTTTTTTTTAAATCATCCTTACTTGTCGTGCATGTCATTTCCACGAAAAGCGCCCTAGGGGAAAATGACAGACGGTTGGCGATGAAGCCTCTAATTTCCTCTTTGGCTTCATTTGAAATATTAATTTTTCGATTTCCACGTCTGGCTGGATGATTTTTGTAGGAGTGGCAGTCGTGCGGCACCTTAAAATTATTTGCTTTTTTTTTACTTTTTCTTTCAGTTTGTCAGCTAGATTACTAGGTTGAATTTTTTTTGGGTCAAATTTAAATCGTATTTATGTTTAGTACGAGATTTAGTTAGTTCTTATTTCCTGTTTCCGTAAAATGTGGGACAATAGGAACTTTAAAGAAAATAAACCGAAATAGCGAAATGGTACTATACAGGTTGGTCTAAAAGCCTGGTCACAGGCAAATAACTGCCGATATAATGGTTCTATGTTAATTCTGTAGACATATTTGTAATGTAAGTCAGATATGGGGAAACCAATGAAGATATTTTCAATGACCTTGAAAACTGCATTCAAGGTCATCAGCATTCTATTTTCCAAATGACGCAAGATACAGCACAAAAGTGTATTACAAAGTTGTACGCGACCATCAAACCTGACAAACTGCGAAAACATTGAAAATCGGAGCATACTTGCAATAGTTATGCAATAGTCATGAGTCTTCCCTGAACGTTTTAACTGCCACACAGTGAAGCCTGGCATGCATGGCAGTTAAAATATTCAGGGAAGACTTAGGTGCTATTTTGTTTTCCTCATAACTATTGCAATTATGTTCCGATTTGCAATCTGTTTTCGCAGTTTGTCATGTTTGATGCTCACGTACAACTTTGTAATTCACTTTTGTGCTGTGTTTTGCGCCATTTGGAAAATAGAATGTTGATGACCTTGAATGCTGTTTTCAAGGTCGTTTAAAATATCTTCATTGGATTCCCCATATCTGACTTGCATTACAAATATGTCTGTAGGATTAACGTAGGACCATTATATCGGCATTAATGTGCGCGTGACCAGACTTTTAGACCACCCCGTATAATAATCAATCATGGCCATCACCAAATTACACTTATAACGGTGTGTTCACCGGCTACCGCCAGGGTCAGTTCTCAGCCGAGAACATGGACGTTTCAGCAGATGTTCCCCCCAATGATTCGCGGTTGTAGCTACCAGACAGTGACAACATTTGTCAATAGCTACGGTTCGTAGTTGTACGTTATTTTGGATATGATTCGCTGTTCCGGTTTACTTTCACTTAGGTTTATCTCATTTGTTTCAGTTTCAGTTAAAGTAAACTCTGGTTGTAGAATCGGATTTCTTTGACCTCTACTGTTATCTTTGAAAGGAATTTATGCTTTCCCTGTCGTAGTTGCCAGGTTGTTATCAATGTAGTGTCCAGCACGCGGACGCGAGAACAAGCTTCGAAGACCGCCCACTAGATGCCACTATTCTTGAAAACGAAACCGAAAGCAGGACGAATGTAGAAAATCGGTAACGTGTATTACCGCGTCCCAGGCTCTCAGTACGAATCACGCGAAAAGTGGTAAAACTCAAAGGTCTCCATCGTGTTTTAACAGGCGTTTCCATACGAATAATAAATATACTGGGGGGGGGGGGGGGGTAAGCAGAATGTCCGTGTATTGGGCAGTGTCTGCTCTTTGCATTGTAATACTGTAGATTGGGAGTAGGTAGGGGAGAAGGCCAGTTTATCCGCTGGCTACAGCTTCATGTCTATTTGTTGGAAATTCAGGGAAATATTTAGTAATGGGCAAAATTACGCTACCCGAGCGAAGCCGGGTAGTTTGGCTAGTTATCAATAAATCTGAAAAATCGAAGAAGTGTTAATGCTATTTATGGGGGTAGAATTGCCAAACAAGTGAACAATGTGTGGGTTTTTAATTCATTTTTTAATTGTGTAGCTTTATAAAAGTGGAGCTTTAAGAAACCTCGTTATACCACGCGGCTGTTTGCCGTGACGTGCGTATCACGTGACTGGGCTAGTCCACTCAGACGGCCAAAGATCCGTTATTCTTGTTCGTCAGTGGCTGACTCACGATGACATCACGGCAAACAGCCGTAGCTCGTGGTATGAGATGCACCAATACAAGGTCAACCACACGACACACTGGCCATCAACGCACTGGTGTCCCTATAAATTGTTGTATGTTACTTTTAAATTAAGGGGGGAAAAACTTACCCGCTTGTTGTTTCGTCCACCAGCCTTATTAGGATTATTACCTACGTTCTCAACATTTACGTAATGTAGGTTTAACGTGATGTGGCAAAATAGCTGGGACGCCAACATGCAGTAAAATCAAGTCCCTTTAATACGTTATTTCTTTTAGTTTTAAAGTCCCCCTTGGTTCATGTAACACCCGAAGCCAAAATTTCATGGAATCAATTGATTTATGGAGCGTTAGGCCAGCCATCTGCCTCTGCTGCACCGCTTGATCGAAAGAGAATTGGGCCGAGCTGTGCTTTGCACCACAAAATGTATGACAATGGCCGAGGGCTGGTTGAAGGAAATGATGGAGTATTATTAGCATTATGGATTTGATATTGTGCACACACAACCGCCAGCTCGTGAATTATGTTTTCCAGGGAGTTCTATCATGATGTTTCAAAATCCTTAGGCGGTGCACAAAGGAAGTGCTTTTGAACGTGCCCTAGATAATTTGTAAATTGATCAAAAGAAAAGGGCCACTTTTGCTAATTAATGTCCGTTTTCACTTTTCAAACCTTTTTTTTTTAACGCTGAAACCATTAGTCTTTTGTTGTTGTTTTTCTGCTTTTTGAGTTGATAATATTTGCGTACTTCTGTTTGTTTGTGTACTTAGTCGGTTTCAAGCCTCCTTTGAAGTTTGCTGCTGTCTCAGTAATAATCCCAAACGTAAACGTTAAAGTATTCTGTTTTACGATAAAAGATATTACTTCTGAGACCACAACATACAGCAGATAATTCTCATTTTCGTAATGAGTCCGGTTCCATTACACTGAAAATTGACCTCCGTCTCACATTTTCGTTACCTCCAGTGAAACCTATTTAAATGTCGAATACGACATTTTTTTTCGTGTGATGCGGTAAAAATAAAGTGGGCTAGTCTTTTCTGAGCCTAAAAGGCCGTATCAGAACCAGCCAAAAAAGGCGACTAAAATCAAGTTGAGGGGAGGTTTGATAGGTGCTGCCTTCTAATTGACACCCAGCAACAAATTTGCAAACGACGGACCATACAAAAAATGCGACTAAAATCAAGTTGAGGGGAGGTTTGATAGGTGCTGCCGTCTATTGACACCCAGCAACAAGTTTGCAAACGACGGACGCGAGGTATCCAGTTTGTCAACGGACGGCTCTACCTATCAAACCTGCCACTCCGCTTTTATGTTGCCTTTTAGCGAAGCATTTCGGAAGGCAAAGCTGATACGGGCTTTACTGTAGGAGGCTTTGGTCTTCTGAAATCTGCGTCGTGTTACGTGAGCTGCGTGATTGTACGAAACCTGAAGAGCACAGTAGTGGTGTAAACGAGAACATGGTATGTTCTTAATTTCGTGTTAGTCATGCCTTCTGCTTAGTTGCCATTTCTGATTTGGACAAATTGAATTTTTATTACAGTTCTTCACAAATGAGAAGTTTTGCACATAAAGATTTTAAGAATTGACAGTTTGTGTAAACTTGGTCAACTACGCCATTTTGTATGATGGTACACCTTTTTGTATGTGTATGGTGGAGCTAGTGTATATGTGTATGGAGGCCAGCTAAGTTGATTTATACTGCATAATACATATTATAATACATTATATAATACATATTATACATAATATAATAATACATATTATACTCCGAGCATGAAAGCGAAAACCACTTAAATTAGATTTTTTTTGTGGACCCCTTGTGGGTCCCTGCGCACACAGTGGCCAGGTCGCTGCGGCCAACGAGAATGCTTACGGTATATGTAGCAATGCGCACTTGGCCGCCGCGGCCAGTGGGATCCCGGGCAGCGTGCAGGCGACCACACTTGCTCCGTGTTCATTTTTCACCAAGTGATTCAGGGAATACGGTAGGCCGCGCGGCACGTTGCCGTGTTTCTTGGCCGCAACGACCACTGGCCACGCGACCTAGTCGCTTAGTGCGCGGGTGGCCTAAGTGGCCTAAGCAGGGTTCCCACCAACCTGGAGACCCTAGGACGCTCAAGGAATTTAAACTACTTTTGAAAATCAGGGAAATCTTAGGGAATGCTATGATTATTCTCAAAGAACCTGGAAAACTCATGGAAAAAAACAAAGTAATACAGGTTATGAATAAGTCTAAAAGTCCATTAAAACTTGTTGCGTTAACACACTCCTTTAAAAAATCGTTCTTATTGTATTGACACCTGCACATTCATTAAATGGAGTTCATTACTCTTGTGCACGATGTGAGCCCTATAAACAGTACAAATGGTAAAATGTGTGGAAAAAATGCTTCCTACAAAATTACGGTAAATACCCCAGAACTTGACGTCAACTACCATGGAAAACTGAGGGAAGTTTATTTCAGTATATTTGGTGGAAACCCTGTTAAGTCCTCTAAAGTATTATGCTTTGAAGATGAACCGAATCAATTCAAGTCCGGTATGGAGAAGGGGAAAAACTGAGGATTCGAACCGGGAAACCTCTGATAATGGCTGGGGGCCGAGATATTATCCAGAATACATCCGTTGTTGCTGAACGATCCAAGTAGTCTCTCGATCTACCTTGGCCAGCTAGGACTTTATCAGGATTCCCTCGCCAGTTACAGGCCAAATCAGCTTCCTCAGATAGCTAGGTTGAGCTATGCCAGTGTTAAGGCATCATGATCACTGGTGCTAACTATTTCATCAGTATAATATTCTGATTTTTAAGTCCACGGCGTATGACAACTATTCTATGGTAGCTAAATTCCACCACCGCCACTTTTTTCTCAGGTCGTTGTATGTTTTAACTGTCAGTTGAAGTTGCAAGTAAAGAGGGATGGCAGATTAATTCAGTATTGGAAAGAGACGTTCAGAGCAGACACAATGAGAAAACGCTTTGAACAGAATGATCTTTCATAGTCGAATCCTTTGATTTTTTTTGGTAAATATATCGAAAATATTTATAAAATCAATGCGTAATGTCGGCTGGCCAGAATTAAAACTATCCCAAAAATAGCATGTGCAATATTTACATTGGTTTGATAGAATGTTACAAGAACATATCAGTAAAAGTAACAAAACAATAGTAAATTTCGTACACTAAATAGCTAGAATTCAGTAAGCCTTTACCTTGGACTTATATTTTATTAAGATGACGTAAATTTTGAACCAACGAATTCCAGATCACTACAGACTCCCATATCGTCTGAGCCATATCGTCTAAAACCAAACGTCAGGGGTGCCATGGAGAAATAGCCTTAACTCGCTTAGACAACAGGAACGTGTTGTAGAAATGGCCTTAGATAGCTCAGATGACAGGGGTGGGTGTCTTGCAAAATGGCCTTTGATCGCTTAGACGACAAGGGCGTCTTGGAGAAATGGTCTTGGGTCCCTTGATGTTCCTGGTAAATTGCATTATATTGTTCTGATGACGGGCATCTTGGTAAAATGGCCTTAGATCACTCAGATGATGGGGCATCTGGGAGCAATTACCTTAGGTCACACAGACGATGGGGACGTCATGGAAAAAAGGCCTTAGAGATGGCTCAGACAGCAGAGGTGCCTCGGTGAAATGGCCTTTGATCGCTCAGATGACAGAGGAGTCTAGGAGAAATGGCCTGAGATCGCTCAGATGAAAGGGACATCTTGGAGAAATGGCTTTAGATCGATCAGATGCTCAGATGATGGTCATATTGGAGAAATGGCCTTAGATCGCTCAGGCAACAGGGTCATCTCAGAGAACGGTCCTTAGTTAGCTCAGACGACAGGGGCGTCTTGGAGAAATAGTCGTAGATTGCTCAGACGACAGGGGAGTCTTGGACAAATGACTTTAGATCGCTCAGTTGGCAGGGGTGGGGCTGGGCGTCTTGTAGAATTAGGGGAGGCTTGCAGAAATGGCCTTAAATTGCTCACATCTCATGACAGGGGCATCATGGAGAAATGGCTTTAGATCGCTCAGGCGGCGAGGCGTCTGTGTAGTGTTCTGAAGTTCGCTGGTGTAAATCCTGGTCACGCCATCACAATGAAATATAGGGTTCATACCGACCTGGAAAGTCAGGGAAAATCAGGGATATACAGTCAGGGATATGAAACACGGTCAGGGAAAATCATGGAATAAATGGAAAATTGGTTAAAAGTCAGTGATAGTCAGGGATATTAATTTTAAGAATGAACAGCTTTTTATGAACCATTTTTTCATTTTTAGAATTTCGTTTTTAGAATGAACCGTGTGGTCTAGTAAGTTCGACTGGCTTTGTTACTACTTTCTTGTCCTAAAATATATAAATTAAACAAAAAATGAGAAATATTTGCAGCTGCCTTCCAGATGTAGTTATGATGCGTAGCTGCAGAGTGAGCAGTTGACTCTGTTTCAATTGAAAAAAGTGCACGTGTTTTGGTCAGGGATATTTGAAGAAATAAGTCAGGGAAAATCAGGGATATTCATTTTCATATCTGAATATGAACCTGAAATAGAATATTCACAAACCTGCTATTTTCAGTGTACGATTTTTGCTAATTTGTTTCCTTTACTCGTGTATAATTTCTAGCAATTTGTGTATGTTGAATTGTAACAAAATAATTGTAGTATAATCCAGAAGCAAACATTTAGTATAAGAGAAGCAAGCACTTCTAACTAATGATTTAATTTTTGTATTTTTTTTTTTCAGTGGCGATGCCTTGCTTGAGCAGTTCGTCCAAAGCCTCATCGACAGCCTCACCCTTCCAGGAACGCCCCCTGATGGTAGGACTCCAGTGCTGCCCTCTACCCCACTCTGCCTTGGGGGCTTAAATGGTGGCGGACAGGTACACATACCTCTTCTCCTTTTCTATGCTTTTCCATCTTCTTCGCTATTATTTTACTTTCCTATTTTTTCTCTTCCTTTTTTTTCTGTAAATTTTCTCTGGTAAATTGCATGTTTTATTTGTTTTTTCTTTGGGTGACCACAAGCATAAACATTAGTTAGTTCACACACAATCTATTAGTTAACATAATCATTAGGTGGTACATTGCATCTGGTACACAGCTTGGGAAGACTCGCAGGTAAGGATAAAAAAATTACAGAGGATTTAAAACGTGAATGTGTATGCTTTAACGTAGGATGTTGGATAAAAAGTCCTAAAAATACACAAGTTATACACTAAAACAGACGACGCTTCATGTTCGGTTCATTTGTTTTGGTTTTGTCCTCTTGTCTTGTTAAAGACATTGACCTGATTGAATCGGTTCTGCGCAAATTCTCGAAGGGTCTAACCGATTTATGGGCTCTTCCATGCGGCAAACGCTTGTTAAACGTATGAGTAACCTCTCGAATTACACAGAATCCAAGCCGACCTTATTCTAACAGTTAAAAGGACGTACCTTCTCACCATATTCGAGCATCCTGCGCGAAATAGCTTTTGCATCATTTACATAGGTTAGTGAGTGAATGTAGCAAAACCGTTTCTCACGAAGGGAAAAATAAGAAAATAATGCCTTTGCTACATTTACACGCGTCTGAAGTAATCTTGCAAAACTGAGAAATACAGGACAGCCATCCGGGACGAATGTACCTTTAAAATTCTGTGGGGTTTTCTGAAAGCAGACCATAACTTTATTCGACTACAGTGACAGTCCTGCTAAATCAACTACGGGACTCCACAAGCTATTAAGGTTAGAGGTTCCTTCCGTTTGACTTGACTACAATCGGGGCTTCTTCCCTGTGAGGGAATTCTCTTCTCTTTCAAAAGGGGCTGTTTCAGCTTATAAGGTTGATGGTTTCCGCGCTGCCCTACAACAACTTTCATTTAAATATTTTTTTTTAGGAAACCCGAATTCGTTTTTCCTAGTTCAACTGACTTTCTTCTTTACCAGTCTAATGTATAGTGTTGGTGTTAGTGGATAATCCCTTTCCAGGGCACTAATGCGTTATTGTTATCACTAATGCATTAGTATATAATCACTAATAATGCGCTAATAAACGCTAACGCGTTATTATTATTTTTTACAGTATTTTAGAACCATCGGAGTTTCTTTGTAAGTTTAAACGAGAAAACAACGTTAAAAGAGGCGGTATTCAGGGATAAAAGGCATCAGCTTCACCCACCGTCATCAGGGCAGAATTGGCATTAATGATGCTTAATTGGTAATGCCATGAAAACAGACTCAAACCGTAAACGAAAAGTATTTAAAATATCAGTAGTGTAAAAACCTAGTTTAGTTTGGTTATGACCAGACTGACACTTTTTTTTCCAAGAGTTCAAAGTATTAAAAAAAAGTATAAACTTTCGATGATGTCGGGCTATAGTGGACTTTTATCAAAATCTTAAAACAACGAAACACAACTTACATTAAAACAAGTCTAAAAAGTAATAGGTCACTCTGCATATTCGCTTGATTCACCTTTACTCACTTGGCTCCCGATCTTAAGAGTTGCCAAGTTTGCCTGCACCATTTTGCGTAGAACAGTCAGAAGGGGGCTGTGTGATCATTGAGTGGAACAGTCACAAGGGGGCTGTGTGATCATTGGGTGGAACAGTCACAAGAGGGATGTGTGAGCATTGGGCGGAACAGTCACAAGGGGGCTGTGTGATCATTGGGTGGATGGGGAAATCGTAAGTCGATGTTTGTATATTTGTTTAAAATAGAGGTATGTCAAATGCACATTGGGTTGGAATCAGGCTTGCGTCATTAAAAAAAAAGTCATTGTAATTTGCAGTAATTAATTACAATTCTACTGTAAATAGTAATTGGAAAAAAATTAACAAAATCATTTAACAAAACTAATTAAAAAATTAATAAATTATTTGTGGTTAAATAATTGTATTTATTTGTAATTACATCTTTTCCAGGATTTTTTCCCTTCACGATTCGTGGTTTAATTCCCTGCCTCTCCCCCACCATCCCTATTACATGCGTTTTTAGTTATATGTAAACAAATATTTTTTTAATGTTGGGGGCTGTACACAAATAACGTGAACGTCACGCAAATTTTGCCCTATTGTAATTGTATTTCATCGACTGCAATTGAATGAGAACAGGATTAAAGTAATCAATCATATTGGGTGTTGGAATTTTAATTAATGATATTTAATAAGTGATTTTCCCAAGCCAATGATTTTAGTTTACAGTTGACAGCCTCAAGAGCGAGAATCAAGTAAGTTAAATCAGCTAAATATGCAGAATTAATTGTTACTTTTCAGGCATGTTTTAGTGCAAGTTGTGATTTCTTGTGTTATGATTTTGATAACGATCACGGTCGAAAATGTTACGACGTGGTTGAAAATTAAAGGTATTTTTCTAAACTTCGAATTTGAGGAAGAAACCAGTGGAAGTCTGATCAGAAACAAATTTAAGACACATTTACTTCCCACACATTGTGTTTTAGGGTTTTGCTCCATTTTCGTGTCATGAACCATGCCACTTGTGCCCTGTGGCGATGGGTGAAATAGTTTATCCCTGAAGGTCATGTTTTTATTTTTGGTTTCTAATTTACACTTTATAATTGTAAAATAAAGCGGAATGTAGGTTTGAGTGTAAAACTGGTGCGCTTGTTGGGCATTTTATCCGACAAGTGCAACTTTTTTGTTACCTTGCATAGGACTCATTTGTACTCCAAATTAGGGCATTGAAAAAAATACATTCCTGTAAAATCGAAATCGTATGCATTCATTGAGACCTCAAATATCAAAAGAATTTATTTCTCATAAACTTAGTGAAATCACGGCATAGATCCAGGTGAATAAATGGCGATGTATGCTGAATACTGCTGGGTGGTACAAACAGGAGTGGGACAAGAGGGTATTACTAACTGACATCAGTGCAGACACAGATTTAAACGAAAAATCCACAATTCTAGGGTAAACAGCTAAAAAAAATTCCTCAGATTACACACCGGCACTAAATGTACTTGTCCCGCCACTGGGTACAAACATCAGTCGTTACGATCAAGTGAGACAATAGATTTTGACATCATTTTTTTTTAATTATGAAGGCAGACGTTTTCTTTTTTCACTAATCGCGTTCGTTTGTAACTAATTCGGCTGAAAGACTGCATCGTCGTGTAATCCCTGGTCCATATCAGTGTTTGTAACTTCTGAATCAGTGCAACAGTAATGAAGATGTACAATTGTACATTTGCAGAGTTTGTTCAGTGAAACTAAGATCGTACAGGACCTACGAAGGAAGATGAGTGTGTTTGTTGATTACGCTTTTTTGCAGTGTTTTCCTTATTTTCATTTCTGGTGATGAAATTTCATTCATAAGGAGGCACGCAAGTGCTAAACTTTGATTTTGAAGCACAACGTTATGGTTCCAGGGTCCCATAAGTTGCCCCATAAGCCATGATAGAGAAGCGTTCTGTACTGGTGGAGTCTCCCTTTTTTCTCTTTTATTTTTTTCTTTGTTAGTATGAACGGTGTCTTTTTTGTCGGAATGTGAATTGGCTGCAGAGACCTCTTGTCATTTTATAGCATTTCCAGCGATGGAAGTCTGTCCTTTCTTTTGCCAAATGGCCACTTCGAGGCGCTTTGGGATACTTTTGCGTTTCTCTTTCTGTTTTTCTCTGACCTTTTTTTTTTTCTCTTGCTGTTTTGTATTTTTTGTTTTTTTCTAAAATTCTCTTTGAATCCAGCCTGGCTAATGTTTTGCCTCACGGAAAATGAGATGCGCATTAAGGCCTATTGTGTAGCAATCGTCTCGCTGCCAGGAGGCCAGAAAGTGTCTCTGGTTCTCATCTTCAGAGATGGAAGAGAGAAAAAAGTGAAAATAGAAAGAGCCTTTAGTTGCAAAATGCCTGGGACTTATCTACCAGAATAAGTTTTGAACCCCGAAACCTAAGCTTTTGGATTTCCTGTGCAAAACGTTTCTGTTTGTCGTGTATAGCCAGTGCCGCAGCTAGCTTTTTCCAGGGACGTGTGCAAGAACAAAATAGTGGGCCCCTTGTTAGCAAGTAAAGAAAATTAGGGGCAAAGTGACCCCAACCCTAACCAAAACTGTTGTAAATTTTGTCTTATTTGGTCCACCAACTGGTGAATTTTGGGCCTCTGTCTCCTGGGCCCAGGAGCCTTGTACCCTTTGCACTGCCCCTAATTGCAGCACTGTGTACATCCTTTTGGTGTTGATGTGGCTTTTTGGATATTCGCCGTTGTGTTTGTTAATGGTATTTTTATTCCCCTTTCTGGTAATTTTTTGGCTCATTTTACCACTGAACTAAAAGTCTTGTTTGGACTAGCTGTATTGTCGTGTCGAAGTAGGGTGGTTGTAGGTTGGGACGGACAAGTGGCAACAACTGAAATACCGGTGGAATATTTACGAACTGTTGTAAATATTTGATCATGTTTGCAAAAACAAATTTGCTGCACATTTTGCAAATATAAATAACATCCATGAACGAAAGGAACTGGAAAACTTTGTCTTATAAGACAACATCCGATCTTGATACAAGACATTTTCGGTCAATTTATGAACAGCCTTCAAATTGCTCACAGCGGTGGGAGCTCGCTTCTTAGAAGACATTTACTAAGACATTTCGTCAACAAAATTGAACCCAGATAATCGATAATCCGATAACAACAGAATAAACTGCTTAAAAAAATAAAGCCTGCGTGCAACTGAGCAGCCAATTAAGAAACACTTTTAGTTGAGCTGGATCCCAGTGGACCCGGACTGATTCTCCGCCCTAGTTAAACAAAATGAGGCGATTTTTTTTTTGTCCAAATTTACAAAAAACTATCTGTGTTTACAACATTAAACAGTAACAGCTGTATTTTAAGATAGTTTGCTTACAATTCCTGAGTGGCTCGGTTTTGCAACATTTTAGCCTACTTCAGACGCGTGTAACTGTTGCAAAGACGTTCATTTTCCTGTTTCTTGAGAAACGGTTTTGCTACATTCACTTTAACCTATGTAAATGTTGTAAAGGCAAGTTCGTGCAGGATGCTCGAATATAGTGAGAAGGTATGTTCTTCTGAGATGATGCAGAGTTTCTTCATAGAAAGAAAAACAGCAAAAAAACTTATTACTTTCTATAAAAATTATCCATCTGGTAATCACTTCCAATACTTGCAAGTAAAACCAAATTTTTCAAGTAATCTGTGGCTTTTGTTATGGTCACTACTAGTACTGCTCAAATCTGGTGATGGTGACGGAACATTAGTGGACACCAAGTTTGTGGATGGGTCAACTGGACATCTATTGGATGCCTTTATTTTCCAAGCAACGTACTTAAGTTTAGGAACTTGGATTGGGGTGAGGAAGTGTTTTAACAACAAAAAAAAAAGGTACAATGGGAAATGTAAACAAATTTATTTCTCCCCCACCCCCTGCCACTTTAAGAGTATGTCTGTCTACCTCAGCTGAGTCGAACCAATGACCTTTTATTGGAAATCCCTGCACTCTTCCTCACATCATGAAACTGGTGTTGATAGACACACACAGTAAGACTGTTAACGATATCCACCGCCGTAAATAACATTATCTTTCATTTTTTCCCCTTTTCAGTAGTTTTGTTTATTCTACACATTTTATAAGGATATTAGAAATAGCAAATAAGGCTCCAGCAGACCCCTGTTAGGTTCCCACCCAACAACTTCTGCCAAATTGGCGGTATTGCCTCCACAGTTCAGCAGCCCAGTTACGCTACTGACAATGGGGGGGGGGGGTATTGAGGCTTAGTGGCGCGTTGACAGCTAGATCATTAGTACCCTGCCAATGGTTACTACAAATGGGAATTACCTACATTGGTGGTTGAAGTTATATTGGTTATCCGACTGGTGGGAGCATGAGTCTGAGTGGTCGACTAGATGAGCTAAGGTTCGGTTTTCAGAGCTCACACAAACCTGGAAATGCTTGAATGTAGTAAAGTGGTTCCCAGACGTTGAAAATTCTTGAATTTTGCCGCATGAGCTGAAAAGTACTTAATTTTATTTTTGTTTTGTTGTGGTGACGGTGGTCAGATTACTTTAAAATGCTACTTAGCGTACCAGCTACCCCTTGCAGTTGAGTCGACTAATGCCCGCCTAGCTTGCGTTGTTGCTTGCGGAGTGTCTCCGGGTAACCTTTATAACGTCTTGGTGGGAAAAGATTAACCCACTCCCTGTTCCCCTCCCACACATTAAGTGTAACAAATTCGTTTCATACAGTAATGCGAACATTCAGTGTAACAAATGCAATCGCTTGTGATAAAGATTCAATGGGCTAAGGTATGGAAAAAATGGGTAAAATACTTCTGGAAAACTCGGGAAAAGTATGAAAATTGATGTGTGCGAACTGCGAAACCCTGGGTTTTAAGTATGTGTGCCTGTAGACTAGACGTGAACTGTTGCAAATATTTGATCATGTACGCAACAATAAGCTTAGTTTCCATATTTACATCAATTAGCTCTCACCCCACAAAGATCTCTAGACAGACTGTTTCGCCTTGTCAGTAGAGAATACTTTGTGGATGAGAGCTAGACTACGCTTGCTAGGGCAAATGACAAGGGCGAAACGAATACGATTTCAGCAAGCGAAATAGCAGAAACTTCTGCTTGTGTGGGGCTCCAT